>PVIC010046746.1:0-14136 GCA_004025085.1 Thryonomys swinderianus
GAACCACTGAGCTAACCCTCCAGCCCCAAAACTAACAATTTTTAAACACGCTGTTGGAAGGATATGGAAAGTTTGGATTCAGAGGAAGAATGGAGGAAACCAGTGTAGAAAGAAGTAGGTCCCCAGAACAGCTCACGGGATCTGGGTAATAAAAACCAGTGGGGGTCTTTTGAGGACACCACTTGGATGAGGATGATAAAGTCGTTGCTCAGTCTGTCTGAGTCACCCTATTTAAGATTCAAACTGTAGGGAAAGCGCCCACTGCTATTTGGGAATATGGACCCGACCCTTTGCCAGAAGAGAGCAGAGCATGGGGTGTGCTGCCGTGCCAAGACTGCGGACTCACAGGCAGTTCCCAGCAAAAGGAGCCTGTGTGCCCACACACAAAGCAAAAACAGCTGTCTCCACTGTCCAGCTGCTGGGCAAAACAACAGGGTAACAAAGTCGAGGGGTGCAGCTTAAGAAAAAGACAAGAGAATGGATGGGCTCGGGAAGACCTCTCAGTCAGTACTGAGCAGGTGCCGTGTTTATTGATGAGGCTATATTTATACTGATTTTCTTAGAAGGGTAACATGACGTCAATAATGGTTACATACTATCTTATACATTTATCATTTGGTTGGTAGAAACAAAAACAGCTAGTCAAAAAATCAGTACATTTCTTAGGAACAAGAACAGAAACAAAATGGTAACTATAAACATGATGATCATATGTCTGAAATCAATTTCTCAAACTATCAAACCACAATTCTCTTAAATCTTTCCCTAACTCTAACTTCTTTATACTATTCTCTATTAATACTTAACTTTCAGTAGAATAAGACAGAAGAACAAGTACATCCATCATATAGTAAATTAATTCTGCTAACTATTGAATTCTGTCCTAACCTACATAGAAACTGGAAGGAAAACAACACATTGCTAACTTGAGAAGCAATGGTCAGCGGGCCTGGTCAGAAATCATTTACTTAACTTTCCCAGTCAGACATCCCAATGCAGCAACTCCAAAAGTTGCAGGTCTATCTTGGGAGCTGGGCAGCACCGTTTGAATAGTGCAGACCTCTGAACTGCTAGTTGATACGGCACCCAGTGCAGATCTCCAGGCCTCAAAAGGGATTAGAGCAAAGCCTGCTTCCCACACTCCACCTGGCCTTGGATGTTTTGAGGCTCAAATTTATGTCGAATACTTAGTGCATGTCCTAGATCATAGCATTTGCTCAATACACTTTCAACCTAACATACACGTATGTGAGTTTGTGTCTTTTGGTAATGTGTATGTGTGTATGTTTGGACTTGCCAGAAGAAGTAGTGAAATATATTAAAATATTATTAAAGTTGTTTCCTATTGTCTTTTATTTTCCAGTTTCGCCACAATGGACAAATATTGCCCTTTTGGTTTAAAGGAAGCCAAAATATTTTAAAAGAGAGAGACAGGATATCAATGGGATTTTAGGCTCTGAACTGGTCTACAAGAGAGAATGGGAAAGAGATGGAAACCGTCTTAAGAAAGCACGTTAAAAACTGTGGAAGGGTGTACTTGGAAAGTGAAAACTATGTGCATCACAGACAGGTGACAGGAATGAAGAAAGAGCTAAGAATTGTAAAGCTTCCCCTGCTGGTTTCTGGATGCCCTGGTGGCTGTGCGTGGGCACCAGTAGAGAAGTCTGGCCTGCATACGTGTGCCCCTGGACATGTGGATCCAGTAGCCGCACTGCACGACCCAGCTGCAGTCCACAGTCCAGCAAAGCATCCATCTCTGAAGCCAATGCAGAGGATCCTGACCCCATTACTTAGGCGTTGCCTCCTAGTCCTCAAACAGATGTCCTCCAAAGGTTGAAGGGAAAAAGGAAAGATCAGATAAAAGAGGGGAGGAAGCAAAGAGGAAAGGAGAACCATAGCAAACTCCATCCATCTCAGCAGCAGAGAGACAGAGGAAGCCAGAATGGCAGATCAGATCTACCCCAGCAGCCTTCACTTTCTGTATGACAACCGCCATGGTGCTCTACAATCCATAATGTCCAGAGAACTGTAGCAAACTCCAGCTACTCCTGGTCAGTTGGCAGATGCACCAGTAGAATTTCTAACCTGACAGTTTTCAAAACCTCTGAGACACAGGGGACCCTCAAGTTAAACAACTGGCTTGACATCTGATCAACTTGGGTTAATTAGTTTAATGGAAGATTCATCTACTTCATTATCTACAGTGTGTACTCAGGTAAGCATCCAGATCTCTATAGTGACTTACAACCAACTTGAGTTAAAACTGGCCCTTGGTATTGAGTGTGTAAATCAAGTGTCCACTTTACTTTAGAATGACTGTGTCCAGACCCTAGGGAGTTTACAAGTCTTAGGCAGAGTCTTAGGGAAGAGAGATGGTCATGGAAATGGACACTTTATTGGTGTGTTTTTATTTATTAACTATTAATTTTGAGGCTTTTTCAGCTACTTTTTTTATTAGTACATGTTTGCAGAGCATAGTGATTACATTCACCTTCTGGTTCTTAGGTCTGTAATTACAGAGGACACAAGTTCCTACATCTTACCTGAGCTCCATCAAATACTGTACCACCTCTGGAGAAGAAAGACAATCCCAGACATAAGTTACAACCCGGGCCAAGCTTTTCAATTATGTTCTGCACTGGCAGGAAGTGTTTAACTTGCTGTTTAGTGAGTGAAGATAAATGCAGCTGTTTCATTTCGTAAGCTTATGTAAACTCATGCTAAAGCTCTAAATATGATTGTGTGATTATTTTCCCTTGTTCTAAATAACTCAGATCAGAAAAACATTTAAATACAAGTAGTATTTTTCAGATACTTAAGAACAATAGGCAAAGATAGGCATTTGATTTAAAAAAAACTGTACTGAGAATGTAACTAGTCTAAACTATCATTTCAACATTTATATCCTGTAGTTTATATCTCAGTTTAAGAGAATGACAAGATATGTCATCATTTTACATCATGAGAAAAGAGAAGGGGCATTATTTGCATTCAAATGGTGACCTATTTTTTCAACATATGAAGATACTTCTAATCCATGTAAGCAGGTTTTAAAATGAAGACCCGTGACACACAAAGGATAATCATTTAATCCACAGATGTTTATCTATAAAAAGCAAGATTAAGCTGGCTTTATAGTATAATTTCTCAGGCTACCTCTTCCTATTTACCAGGCTGTTGAAAATTATTATTTTTAGCAGAAAAATATTTGTAAAAAGAAAAAAGTATAGTGAATAAAGTCACATTCCCAATTATGCACTTTTTTTTTTTTTTTTGATATGGGGTCTTGCTTTGTAGTTCAGGCTGGTCCTGAGCTCACTATGTAGTCCAGGAAAATTTCAAACTCAGCAATCCTTCTGTCTCTGCCTCCTGAGTGCTGGGATGACAGGCGTGAGCCACCATGCCCAGCACTGTGGTTTGTGGTACTGATTGCTGGTGGGCGTGAGTCACCACGCCTGGCATTGTGGTATGTGGTTACCGGGATCCAACTCAGAACCTTGCATTTGCTAGGCAGGTGCCAGAACCACTGAGCTAAATCTCTGGCTCTCCAATTATGCACTTTAATAAATGCATAAATCCTGGCTGGGCATGGTGGGACATGAAACCCTAGAACTTGGAAAGCTGAGGCTGGAGGATTGCTGAGGGTTCAAGGCCAGTCTGAGTTACATAATGAATTCGAATCCAGCCTGATGTGTGTAGTGAGAGTCTTTCTCAAATAAAAAAGAAAAAGAAGACTGGGATTATCATGTTAGAAATTTTGCTTATATCTCATACCTTGAGAAGACTGAATGAGCAATAACTGTTTCTAAATGTGACACTATAAAGCCTTCACATGTATATAAAAATGCATTAAAGTGGCATTTTCCTAAGGAGACCTATATTGCATGCTCTCCATGTGTTAATCACTGATAATCACTGCTAGACTAAAGCTTTATGATGGGGGTTGTGAATGGACTGTTTCTGTTTCCACTATCCCTTCTACATGTGTTTGTTGGGTCATTACTGTAAAAGAGAATTTCCTCCTTTCTCCACCCCTACCTGTACATATTTTACAATGTGTGTATGGACTTGCCTATGAGTAAGGAATGTCACACATGTCAGACACAGGCCATAATCATGACTCCTCAGCAGTCTTTCCCAGGCTCAGCTCGAGTGAACCCCTTCACGTTGGCTTCTGCCTCCGTTTTGCACGCTTCTCCTGTTTTTCAGTGCTCTGTACTTCCTGGCATAAGTCTTTCTGGGCTTCCTTTGTGCTTCCTGGCTCAATCCTAGAAACAGTCCTTTCTCCAAGGACCCCTGGTTCCATGTTGTAGAGACTTGTGTTCAATAAGACTGGATTTCTAGGCTCAAAGCAGAGTCCTTTTCAGTTACAGTTTCATTCCTTGTGCAGTAGATTTGTAGTCTTATTAAAATAGGATTACCCCTATAAATTGTGAATTACTAAACCTAGTAGTTTTTTATTTCTTAGAGTAAAACAACTTGTCAGTTTTCTTATTTAACAAGGGGTAGAAATGTGACAGAATTAAGATACTTGGTGTCTCCTAATAGAGAACCGAGAGTGAGTCAAGGAGGAGGAGATAAAGTTAACACTGATCTTTTTGATGGCAGGGACTATCGCTTCCACAATGTACATGTATCGTCACAGCAATCTCATTTTGCTCACTGGAAAGTCCTTATCTGTGTCACTCCACATGGTTCTTTGAGCCACTTAAGCAGATCAAAGGGCTGAGAGGATGAGCTTTGCCCTTGTTCAGTGCTGAAAATGGGAAATTTTGCTCGCATTGTCGCCTGTTGCTTCACATTGTTTACTGTGACCTGCATAGACAGCCACCCTCCCCATCACTGTACAGAATAAGGTGTAAATGTTTCTCTCTCCTGCTCAGAAAATACACAAGATGGCTTCCTAATTCATTTACTTTCAGTGGTGATTCAAAAAGGACAGATAGACATCTCAAACAGAATGCTGTCTCAGTTGGATTACTCATGACCAGTACTATCTGCTGCTGCCAGAAATTAGTGCTCGCGGCAGAAAAGCTTGTTTCAGGCTTGTAAAAAGATAAGCGAAGTGAGCTACCTGAGAGGAGTGTTGGGTACAATGTTCCAAAGAACATGTTTCTCTCCACCCTTTATTATTTCCTTGGTCAAGTTCCTGGACTCTCTTTGTTCTCAGCTTTCTCACTGCCAGTGGAGATAATAACAGTTTGCTGACTGAATAAACAGGGGAGAATAGGGTTGCTGACCACAAATTATGTATTTTCTATTGGTAGTGAATTCCTTTGACACCAGGAATGGAAAGAAATATAAGACAGCGAGGGTCTCTACCTCTTCTGGACTTACTACTTAGAAGAGATTGCAAGTTTTCATTTGAGAAGAGAGCCCTGGGGCACCACGCTTGAAAAGGGGTCACCTAAGGAATGGGTCCTCAGGATTCATTCCATGGCATTCAGCCACCCAGTTACCTGGAATGCTCCAAGGCCATGAGGGTAAAAGGCCTGACTACTACTTGACCTGGTAATGTCTATGCCGCTAGTTTTACAGACATACAGAACCATACAGAACGCAAGAGTTGTGGGGTCGGAGAGGTTTCCACCCAAATTTTAGGAGTAGGACTGGGAGGCTGATTAATGTACTTGAGAAGACAGTGATCAAGCTGTGAGAATGAAGCCAGAGGCATTGTGAAGACCTTGAGAAGCTGGAGATGCGGGGACTGTGAACCATCAGTTGAGGAGGCCGCAGAGAGTGAGCAGAGCCGTGAGCAGAGCAGGCTATGAGGGCCAAAGCCCCTGGCAGTGCGATAGGGGCAGAGCTGGCCAAGTCACAGACACAGACTATAGGATGTAGTGTTTCTCCCTGCTGGGTTTCAGCTCTGGTCCCTTTGGAATAGGAGTGTTTCTTCCACCTACGTCATTGTACATCAACAGTACTCGATTTTCTTTTGTTTTTCATAGGGGCTTACAATTAAGAGATCCCCTTAAGTCTCAGTGGAGACTTTGAACTTGACCTTTTCAGCACTCCTGAAATTGTTAAGACTTTGGCAACTCTTAGACAAGGGCTAAATAGATTTTGCATAAAGAGGTGTGCATGAGTGCTGTGGAGAACAAAGAATGTTATGGTTTGTATCTGGGTGTCTGCCAGGAGCCTCCTGTGCTCACTGGGAGAACTTTTAGGAGGTGATTTGCTCATGAGCTCTGACTTGGTCTCAGGAAGGCGGGGTTTAGTCAGAAGACACAGTTTACTGTGGGCGTGGCCTGAAAGGGTTCCTGGCTCCTCCTTCACTCTCTGATGTCAATCATGCTACTAGCATCTGCGCTCCCCCAGGCCATGCCATCCTAACGTGAAGCCAGCTAATTATAAACTGTAAACATGATCCAAAATAAGCCTGTCCTCTGATAAGTTCTGGATGTCAGGCATTTTGTCCTAGTGACTAAGGAAGCAATTAAGACACACCTTAATTCTAAAAATATACGAGAGAGGAGATTAAGGATTCTCACTTTATGTCCAGCATTATTTCAGACACTTTCTCTGTCTTCTCACTGATCTAAGTAGATATTTGTCCAAAAATAGGTTATGATAGAATAGAAGAGGATGTCAAGCTGTACTTTAAGCTTTTGAATTTGCTCTGATTTTACACACTCAGAAAACTTCCCTGAACTGTCGGGGACAATCCTGTTTGGGAAAAAAATTGGACAGTCGAGACTGTGACCAGGCGAAGTATTCCTGCCTGCAGATGGATGTGGGGACTTGACTCTTTGCCTTTGGTTACAACAGGGACTCGGTGGTCCCACATGCTGTGATGCTTCCCAGCAGAACTGCACCAGGACCTGCCTTCCTTCTAAAGGGCTGTTGAGGGTGTGTGCTCTGCCCAGTGGGATCTTCATCTGCACAACTTATAGGAGACTTGCCAGGTGTCTGCCCTGCCCTCCCGGGTCTTTTGGAATGTATGGAATGAAAAATGGCGGCTTGGGTCTGGGGGAATAAAAGGTATGGGAAATAAAAGCTCAGTATATGGCTCCTTGTTGCCAAAAACTGCATGGATGAGGCCCAAGCGCAGCACTTTCTCTAAGCCTTATTTCTGTCTAATTATTAATTACTTCACTGTGCGCCACTGACTCACAGGAGACTAGAACCTAATGCAAAGGTTCTAGTTATGTTTCCTTCTCCAGTAACCCACACTGAATAATTTTTATATAGAACAAACAAGTATATTTTATGGCATACTTTTCTACCTCCCTCTGGCTTCTGTAACTTCTTAGGCTATGCTCTGATTTTATTTTTCACAGTTGTTTTTTTGTACATTGTGACAGGTTTTTATTTTAAGGTCTAACTCGTGAGCCCTTATAGATGATTTGTCCTCTGTATTTGCATTTCTGGAGCCTGGAATATCACCTAGCATGTAGTACATGCACAGTAAAGATTTTCATTAGGCAGCTGGATTTATATCTTTGGTTGCTATACTCATAGCACATGACAAACTCTTGAAATAGCCATGTGTTAGACTTGTCTGTGCCATGTTTAGTATTCATTTCCCAGAACAAAACTAGGTCACATCTGGGACACATGAACAGTTTTAAGAAAAGTTTCACCTAAAATACAAACCCTTGGTCTATATAGCAAATATAATAAACCTGCTTGTGCCAAAATGTAAATGATGAAAACTTTATTTCATTGTTACACTTTTGGTTTTTGTTCTTTTATTTCATTCATTAGATTTACAGTAACAGAATCATTTACACATGTTGAAAATCAAAGCTGGATGGAAACAGTAAAGAGAAATGTAAAAACATTGTATTTTATGAGTCTTTTACATTTTAAATTCTTCCCCGAACTGTGGTTATTTTATGTTTGGTTATGAGTTGTGCACAAAGTATCTCTGCTGTCCATTTAAAAACATCTTGCAGCCGGGCGTGGTGACTCACGCCTGTAATCCCAGCACTTGGGAGGCAGAGGCAGGAGGATTGTTGAGTTCAAGGCTTGCCTGGACTACATAGTGAACTCAGAGCCAGCCTGAAGTACAAAGTGAGACCCTGTCTCAAAAAAAAAAAAAAAAAAAAACTTGCAACTAAAAGAAAATATTGATTAAAAGGATCTCATTTTTTCTGAGAGAACTAACAACTAGAATATTTTAATAAGTTAAGGATTTAGAATTACCTAACTGTAGAGGTTCTAGGGCCTAAGCCAGATTTGCTGTCTTACATTTCCATTTCTAAAAGAAATATCTGAGATGATCAATTTGTCAAAAGAAAGCTTTTGTTTAGCTTACAGTTATGGAGGCTTCTGTCTATAGGTGGTTGGCCCCACTGCTTTTGGACCTGTGGGAAAGTAGCATATCTGAGTAGAAGAACACGGAAGAGCAAAACTATTTGCTCATGACTTGGAAGCAAAGGTAAGAAAGAGAAAGATTCCAGGGGCCACAGTCTACATCAAGTGCAGCCTCCAGGGAATCTAAAATCTCCATGAGACCCTGCTCCTTTATTTCCACAGCCTCTCAGTAGTGCCACACTGTGGATCAAGGCTGTGAAGAGGGGCCTCTGAGGGCACATTCCAGACCCAAACCCCAGCTCGTGGAAACCTGTCATCATTCTTGTGCTAGACACTGCGGCTGCTGCTCACTGTTTTTCCTATGATTTAAGCCCTTCTTAAATTTGATGTGTGTGGGCACACCTTTGAGGGTTGTGAAGCATTCCAGACGTGTATGTGAGAACACGAGTCATGTCATTAATCATGTTTGTGTCTGCTCACCTCCATGCTACACCAAGGCACATAAAATGGTACAAAGAAAAGTCAAATATTAGCTCTTTGCTGTACTCTTTCTACTTATACTCAAACTTAGAGCAATGCTTTACATCTACATTTTGCATATGAGCATTTCTGTTGTTTAGGCGAAGTGAACGGATTGATTCTGATTCTCTTATTTCAAATTCTGGGTTGGGGAAATAGGTGTACCTGATGGAAAAGATCTGAACCCTATGTCCCAGGTCCTGTGACACCTGTTTATTTTTACCCTGCTTTACACCCCTTTCTTCAGAGTTTTTGGCATTTATTATCTACCATAAAATGACTTGGCTCTCTGCTTGGCCTATGGAAGGATCTCCAAGTGGTATCCTGTTTCTTCTACCATTTCCTTTTGTTATAAGTATTTGCTGTATCACTCAGGGGCCTGCCAAAGTGAAAGTCCACAGTCACACTGGGCTCTGATGAGAATCAAATGAAGGCACCTTATGTAGAACTATGAATGGACCACAGCAGTAAGGGATCCTTGGGTCCCAGGTACGCTGCAAAGAGAAGCTGTTATATGTTAGGCCTGAAGGATGTCGGAGGCAATCATGTGTTTGGACCTTAGGAAGAGCTGCTGTTAGGGAAGGAGTCTTCCAGGACCAAACCACAGTTGGGTCCTTAGTACTGAGGTGGTGGGAGAGAATACTTCTTGTTGGCTAAACTGAACAGGTAGCCCTGGTGGTGCACTCTATAAGACCAGCATTCAGGACATGGAGCCTGGCAGGCAAGTGAGGCCAATAGGTGATGAAGGGAATAAATGAACAATCATTTAATGTTAGAGCAATTCACAAATTAGCAATCTTAGTCATCCTTCCATTGGCAAAACAAATAACTGAGATAATGGGCATAAAAAGAAAAGGTTTAATTCTGGCTCACAGTTTTGGGTTTCCAGTCTTTGATTTGTTTTTCCTATTGGTTTGATGAGGAAGTATGTCAAGGTGGATGGGAGTATGGGGCAAAACTGCTCCCTCATATCCAGGAAGTGAAAAAGACAGAAGAGAGTGGAGTGTTACAGTCTTTTTCGAGGGTAGCCCCAGCAACCGAAGGCCTCCCACCCAATCCCGTGTCTGAAAGTCTCCATTTCCCAACAGTATCATTCTGGGAATTAAACTTTTACCCCATCAACCTGGGGGGACACTCAAAAGCCAAACTATGGCACAACATTATTATCCCATGTATAGCAGGTGAAGACATTGAGATAGTCAAGTTTCAGTAACTTACAGAAAGTAGCACGACTACTAAACGGAAGATTGAAGATTAAAATTCACATCTTCTCTTCCCACTTCTTTTATACAAAGATGTCTATGATTGCCGGGCGTGGTGGCTCCTGGCAGCACTCGGGAGGCAGAGGCAGGAGGATTGCCAAGTTCGAGGCTTGCCCGGGCTACGTAGTGAGCCCAGGGCCAGCCTCAACTACAAAGCGAGACCCTGTCTCAACAAGAACAACAGCAACAAAAACAACAAAACGTCTATGATCTATCTCAGTTTTATAAGCCATCTTATATTTTACACAGTCTCTCAAAATCATTCTGCATTTCCTTTTTAATGTGACTATGAAAAAACTCAGTCAAAATTTAAGCCACTTTTCTTAAGTCTGCAGTATTTATAGCTTGCATTTAATAGTGATCCTATCCTCCTGTTAGCTCTTATTTTCCTTTTCTTGGGGGGGGTTGGTGATTGAACCCAGAGAGTTTTGCATGCTATACACCTACCCCGAGCTACGTCCCTAGACCTTTCAAATTTTATATTTTGACTTAGGCTTTCACTAAATTGCCCAAGGTAGACTGCAATTTGTGATTATTCTGATATAGATTCCCAAGAAGCTAGAATTATAGGCATGGACCATTCTGCCCAACTTTTTGTCTTGGTTTCTTTATCTTTTAATGTTACCTATATTTTGTAGCATTTTTTGGAAAAAGTGACACATGAATAAACATTTAAATAAGTCTTTTCCTTAATATAGAGCCATTACTGTCACTTCACAGGGGCTGCTAATCTCTCACCTCCTCCCTCAGACACACACATCCGCAATCTTTGCTTTATAGTTGGTTTGGCCATCATAGTCCTCCTCAGCAAAATTCCCCTGGCAACCACTACCAATCAATGATCATTGGCGGGAGAGAGGAAACCCACTCACTGTGGTTAGTTTCATATGACCAGTGAATTAACTGATAATACCATAGGGGTCTTAAACTGGAAATGCATTAAGAGAGTTCCTTCCATGTTTAACAGTGGATACCTTGGGAGCCTTTTCCTTGTGTTTCCAATTTGTGAGAAGAATCATTTTCTGACTGCTTTTCCTACTTCAAGTACTCTAAGCAAAAGGTGAATAGGTATACCTAAATGGACTCTTGATTCAAATAATTAACACTTTATTTCCAGACTTAAATTTGTGCCATTATCCCAAGGATATATCAATAGTTATTAAGAAAAAAAAAGGTGTTGTGCTATTTGGGTTAAGTGTTCATGATAAGGACCTATTTGGCCTTATTAATATTGTTAATTCCATTAAAGCTGTAGTCATGCAGTTCCATTACTGAATATCATTAAGTAGTATTACAATACCATTCTGCGAGGGTAGAGTTCATTTAAGTAATTCAAGACTTGAATTCTCTTAAAGACTATTCAGTGATGTGCTCAAGGGACCCTTTAAAAGGAAATTTTGCCTATAAGATTGTAAGAGCAGAGACCGCTACAACAATCAAAATATTAATGATAGTAGTTCCTTAAAGTGTCTTATATTAGAAAATTATAATGTATTTTCACATGCATTATCTCATATCTCAAAATAAAAAGTTTATCAAATTTCTTTTTAAAACATTGGGCTGCAAGTGGGCAAACAATTCCACCCTTCACCATAAGCAGTGAATGTGGTGGTCTTGCCAAGGGACAAGGTGGGCATGATACTTTCTCTCGAGAGCTCTCTTTCCCAGTGGGGCACAGAAGATAGGTGAGGATCATGAGGGTGTGGTCCTTGAAGGAGTCATCACCCTGGCCGTCTCCTCACCTAGGTTCTCAGCACCCTCCTGGGAAAGTTGCGCCTCTGAGGGTGAATTCAGGGCATCTGTAATACATCCCAATTTGGACTGAAATGGAAACACATAAATAGGAGCCTATTTTCACTCAGTAGATGTGGTAATGGATTAAATAACCTGACTGTGGGCAAGACCAAATGCCCAGGAAGAGAAGAAATGGATCAGAGAGTGTTGGCATTAAGTTCAGTGGCCTGCTGGAACCCCCACCCCAGTGCTAACGTCTAACAGAGGCCGGGAGTCTGATCACTCTATCTGCCAACAATAGCAAAGTCACGCTTAAGCTTGGACGATTACCACAGCCTGTGGTGTATGAATGGCAAGGCCTCCTGGGGTGGGGGTGGGGGGCTCACAAACCCACAGCCCATAAAGCTACGCAGACAAAACTGTGACTTGCTGGGTTCCAAGACTGTAGATAATGGAAAGAAAAATATTCATTCAAAAACATAGAGAATTTTTGGGCCGGGGATTTAGCTCAAGTGGTACTGTGCCTACCTTGGAAGCAGAAGGACCTGAGTTCAATCCCAGGCACTAAAAGAAAAGAGAGAGAGAGAGAGAGAGGAGAAGAGGAGAGAGAGAGAGGAGAGAGGAGAGAGAGAGAGGAGAGAGAGAGAGAGAGAGGAGAGAGAGAGAGGAGAGAGAGAGAGAAGAGAGAGAGAGAGAGAGGAGAGAGAGAGAATTTTTGTTGACTAATTTCTTTTTTTATTTTTTTAATTTAAAATTTTTTCTTTTTCATCTTACTGTTTTTTCTTTTTCTTTTCTGATACTTTTATATGATTTTATTAATTTCCTTTTGCTCCTAAGATGACCCTTTAATTTTTTTCTCCTAATTTTCCATTGCTTAAGGTCTCAGATACTACTTTTCTCATTCTCCCATTCCCTCTACCTTTGTCATTATTAGAAAAGCCATTAAGCTTTACTCATGTTTAGATAGTTATCCCTACAGTTGTTGCTTTTAGTAGGTATTTACTATATACCAGTATTTGGTTTGTCCTACTGTGTACACCATAATTGTTGTTCTCTTTTCTATGGCTAAGGATGGTACATTATTGGCTTTATATTTGGCAATTTTGCTGTTTTTCTCAGCGTGGCATAGTTGTCATAATTAATTTTTTTTCTGTAGGCCAGTATCTGGATTGCCTTTTGTGTCATTCCTAATTATGCAGCCCTCTCCAGAGAAATGGCTGCTGGGCCAACTACACTGCATTCTCCTCTTCCAATTAATGGAGATGGTTGAGTCTTGAGACTGATGAATTCACCACTGAATTCTACAAGATTTCAGCATGTATCAAATACCAATACTCCTCAAACTCTTTAATGAAACTGAAGGAGATGTTGTACTCCCAAAGTGATTTCTAGAAGTCTGTATCATGCTGATTCTAAAACCAGACAAGGATCCAGTCAAACAGAGAACTACATGACAGTCTCTTTAATGAATATAGATGCAAAAGTATTCAGTAAGATATTGGCAAAAAGAATACAACAAGTCATCCAAAAGTTTATATGTTAGGACCCAAGGCTTCATCTCAGGAATGCTACATAGCTTGACACATAAATAACAAAATAAAATATAAGTAATAGGAAATAGGGAGATAGATCTTTTACAAAAGGAAAATGGACAAAAGATGAAAGAAAGATTTTAGTGAGGGGAGGGGAAGGATAAGAGAAAGGAATTAAGTTGTCTATATCCATATGCCTCATTTATCTGTACGTCCAATTCTTTTCCTGTGTTTTCTGTCATTATACCTGTAAACAGTTTTTTGATGTCTTTTGCAGTGTCTCCTGCTTCTTCACTGACTCCAATCAGCCTTATGTTATTCTTCTTTTAGTCCTCTAGGAGCTGTTGGATTGATTTCTCATGATCCCTTGCCATTTTCCATTAGTTATTCCTTTCCTGTTCATTGGCTGTGAGCCTGTCTTCTAGGTCTGAAATTCGATTTTCTGCTTCATTCATCCTACTTCTCAGACTTTCATTCTCGTTTTTGATCACCTGGACCTCTGCTTGAAGCTCTTTATAATGTTCCATTGCTTTTGTTACCTGAGCGTCTATGATGTTCCTGATCTCTTCTTTAATGAAGTCCTTCACTGTGGACAGCATCTCTATTTTCATCTCAGAGATCAGTTCTGATTTCCATTTTAGTAGATCTGCTTTTGTTACCAGTTCAGAGACTCCTGGAGATTGAGCTTTGTTTTGCTCCATTTTCCTTTTCCCCTAAATTCCCCTGTGGTGATGATCTTTGTGCCTGGGTTCTTGAATTTTTTCTCATATCTGTGGTGCTGGCGAAGACTGTAAATCACTGCACAACCTAAGTGGCGCTTACCCAGACTC
>PVIC010046747.1:0-14131 GCA_004025085.1 Thryonomys swinderianus
TTGTAATACCCCCTTGCCATGTCATGGTTGCTTAGAATTGCTTTTGTTTTTCTAGGTTTCTTATGGTTCCAGATGAATTTTTGTATTATTTTCTCTAGCTTTGTGAAGTATAGCGTTGGAATTTCAATTGGAATTGCATTGAAGCTATATAGTAGTTGTGGAAGTATAGCCATTTTGATGATGTTGGTTCTCCCTACCCAGGAACAAGGGATGTCTTTCCACTTTTTTATCTCCTTTTCTAGCAGCCACTATTATCTTGTTGTGCTCCCTTTCTGCAGTCTGTTTCACACCTAGATACTATCTACACAGAAGGAGAAAAAAATCATGCTTTTCATTGTTACTTCATGCTCCTTTTCTCAGGCTTTGAGTTGTTAGGATTCCATAGTTCCTGGTGGCGAGTTTTAAGATTGTGCTTAAGCTGCTTCTCTTTCTTTGTAATTATCCGCCCAGCAGAGCACAGACTTACATCTGACACTCTTGTCTCGTCTCCACCACTCCCTACAACTTTCACCAAAGTCTGGCCGCAGGCATTGTAAAGATGGAGAGAATATACAAGCTATGTAGAAGCTACGTATGATTGTGGATTATTAAGGACCCCTAGAGTTGGTAATCTCCAGCTGTAGGGTTTCTCTTCTACCATCCCATCCCAGCCTTAGGAGCTCATTTGGGAGCAAGGCTTATGAGACTGAGCCATCATTTTTTTCAAAGCCTCACTTTCCTCATCTGTAGAGCTAGTACCTAACTTTTAAGGTTTTTTTTTTGAGGAACAGAGAAAATTCATACAACATGTCATTCAGGATAGTGAAGATAGCACTATCCTTTCTCATGGGAAGAATTCAATAAATTAAATGTTGCTAATTATACTTACTCAAGGGCTGGGGTTTTAGCTCAAGTGGTTCCCTGCTTACCTTGGAAGCACAAGGGCCCAAATCTGATTCCTGGAACTGCCAAATATATATATATATATAAACATATGTATGTAAATATTTATAAATATATACAAATACATATATAAATATTTATATTTACATATGTAAATATATAAAAATATTTTTATATATGTGTGTATGTATACTTTTTATCTTTTGATACTGGTCTATATCCCTAGCTCTTTAAGAAAATTCTTTTCTATTCTGAGACAAGGCCTTAGTACCAGAGTTGCCCAGGCTGGGCTTCAACTCTCAATCTTCCTGCCTCAGCATCCCAAAGTGCTGGAATGAAAGAATGCACCACCACAGGGCTTGCTTACTCCTTTTGGACAAGTTTTACTCTTCCTGCTTTGCTGAGATACAAGATTGACATCCTCACTATTGATTTTCTTCTGTAATTTCCACCTTTCTGCCTTTCAGACCCACAAGCGGTATCAACAAGCAATGTCATCCCCGGCATCTTTTTATCCTTTGACATTTTAATTTATACTGTGAAAATAATGTGGGAATATAAAATTTGAACAAAACAACTTTAGAAAATAAAGTAAAAATCTTTCTTCCCCCTGATATCTTATTGTTTGGAGGAAGAAATATGTCTGCTCATAACAGATGAATGCATTTCCATCTACATATTCTCTTATGTGTATGAAAACATATAAATTATATACATGGAGAAACATTTGATTTTGTACATTTACCCTGTTTAAGAGCCAGTGTTATGTTTTATATATATATATATAGTGTTATGTTATATATATACATAACAGTTATGTTATATATAATCTATATATATAAATTATATATATTTTATATATTTATATATATTTATTTATTTTTTTTTGAGATAGGGTCTTGCTTTGTAGTTCAGACTGGCCCTGAGCTCACTATGTAGCCTAGGCAAACCTCGAACTCAGCAATCCTCCTGTCTCTGCCTCCTGAGTGCTGGGATTACAGGTGTGAGCCACCACGCCCAGCAGTGTTATATTTTGAGTATTCAAAAATATATTTAAATAACATGGAGTTAGTTTTTTTTTTTCTATTTTAAACTTTCCTTTAAATACTTACTTTGCTTTAAAATGTGAAGTCACCTGTCACAATTGGTCCTAAGTACTCTAAGGAAGCAGGGCCAGGGTTGAGTTTGTATGCTGTTTCATATACAGAGGTCAAAGGACATGCTGAGCTGGGATTTGAAAGAAACTGGATTAAAATCAGAGAGCACAGTGATTTGGAAAGGGATCGTCTCAGATAAAGCAGTGGGGTCTGCAAAGAACCTGAGTGACAGTGAAACCAAGTATTCAGGGAGCAGCAGGGAGATCAGTGGGGTTGGAGCAGCGTAATGGGAAAAACAGAGAGAGCCAGGTGATACACATTTCTGACTCCTCTGTGAGGACTTTGGCTTCTTGCCAGGTGGAAGCTAGTAGAAGAGAGCAGAAGAAGCCTGTGATCTGATGTACATCTTGCTACATCTAGAAACCCTATCAGTGATTCAGGCAGCCAGGGATGGTGGTTAGATCATGAGGAGTAAGAAGTATTTAGGGGAAATCATTATTTTGGTGAAGGTGAGGCTTGATTGGAGGGATTCAAGAAAGAATAAGAAGATGTAGAAGCAAGAATAAACTATTTGCTTCTGTATTTGGGTTTTTTTTCAAAGTGGGGGTTGAGATGGGGACAGTTACTGGGGGTGGTATATGGAATTAAATAGCATGTTTTTAACATAAAAATTTCAACATGCCTGGATACTGTTGGAGAATTGTTCTGTGAAGGAGGAAGAGTTAATTATAATGCAGACAACAGAGTAATTGTAGGAGCCATGCTTTTGAGTGGTTGGAAGGCTGTGGAGCCAGAGCAGATACAGCTCTGCACTGGGAACAGGACAGAAGGCAGCAAACACTGTAAGATGTGGGGACAGAGGTGATGGTGGGAGTTAGGAAAGGTGGGAGAGGAGGAAGCAATTTTGAATAATTTTCCTAGGGGAGAGAGAGAGTGAGAGAGAGAATAACCGTGAAAGTACAGGATTAACATGCAGCTGAGCACTCCCTTGAAGTACCTAGTCATGAGTCTAAGGGGAGACCAAACACAAAGTGTGGTCTCTGACCAGGAAAGATTTGAGTGGGCTTTCACTGAGCACTTAGGACCCAGAAGGTAGGGTCCAGAATATTGAGAGAATGAGCAAGAGATCATGAGCATAAATACCCAGAGAATGCTGGCTTTATAGGTGAGAGGAAAGGGAAGACCCACGAGCAGGAAAGGTGATGGACACTGGAAAGCAGATCAGCAGTGTGCAGAGGGCATAGCTCTATGTGGCTAAACGTTGACCTCAAGGTAGATAAAGGGATGAGATACAGGGAAAAACAAAAATAAGAACGGATGTAGCAGAGAATAAGCCACTCAAAATGGTAGATGTTCAGGGGGTACTGTTACTGGTGTGGGTATGGGAATGCTCTGCTCCTTTGTAGGAAAGCGAAATGGGATCACACGTGGTTATGGAGAAAACACATCAACCCATAAATACAACAAAACCTCATTTATCCAGTGTTATCGGCAATTGGGATTCTCATTCATATGAACATTTCAGAAGAGTAATACTTAACGTGTGTACTTTATTTTAAGGAGTTTGATAGGCTTTCTTTCTAATGGCCAGTTAGCTAAAACTTCAATCATATTACCAAGAGAAATGGTGCTAGAGTAGAATATATGAGTAGAGAGAAAAGCACAAGCGAGAGGATTGTGAGAACTTGAAGGGAGAGTATTACGTGGGTCAATATTTGTGCAAAGATGAACCATTTCCAGGATGCCTCAAAGTCTTCTTGTTACTGGAGACAGGATCTTTTGGCATGGATTCAATAAAAACAGCACTGAGCCAAGCATTGCAACACACAAGCAAGGCTTTAATTGCAGCTGTAGCTAAAGAGACATGAAGCTTCAGCTAAAGGGAGACAGCCCTGATAGAACAGACTGTTTCCAGACAAACAGAGAGACAAGCTTTTCTTGATCGGAGTGGAGGGGCTAAAGATCAGTAATTTTCTACAGGTGAGCGACATGCTTTCAAAATATGTTTTCATTTCTGTGTAAGAGTCAGGCTACCTGGACCACCAGTCATGACCAACTTGTCCTTGGAACTGTTGAGTTCCTCTTGTGGCTGGCACCATCATCTGGTACAAATGTCCTGGCCTTGTGGTTCTGTCTGGGTCTTACGGGAGAAGGATTTTAGACATGGGCTGTTCAAAAGGCCTAAGAGTAAAGATAGGAGGAAGCACATACTAGTTCTGTTGAGAAATTTAGATGTCTACATGTGAGCTGAGCAGAATCTGATCCAAAACGGACAGGACAGCAATGCCAAGCTTTTTTATTCTGTTCCTGTCAACCAGTAGACATCTGTAGTTACAAAGAGTCAGTGTTTTCAGCAAAAGCACCCTTCAGGTTCATGAAAAGTAACCTAGGCAACTTTAACTCACACATCAAAGGTGTTATTTACACCAAAGCTAATGGGAAATTAATACATTGCCCAGATATTTGGCCTCCAAATGGAATGATCTTTTAGGTCAACTAAAAGCAAGTGAAACTAGATGTATTTAGGTTTTCACTTCATAGCAGCTTCATGTTGTACAAACATTCTGCTCCTTTGGTTTTATCAGGGGCTCATGATGGGTCTGTTGAAAGAACTTATGAGAAAGAAGAGAAAAACATGCCATTATACAGATGAGTAATGGGTCACAGGGCCCCAAGAGTCAATTTTGTTGTCCAAGCCACCCAGAAGATCCCTATCTAGTTTCTAATGTAATAAATTTTTATTTTTATAACAGAAGAAGGAAAGGGGCCTCATTAATTAATTGCTGGCCACTGTTCTTTTTCCAGTCAGTTGTCTGAGTAGGACCTTAAAGTGTAAAAGACATAGAAACATAGCAAGAGACTTAGCTTAATGTAGCCTCAGATTCAGAGCTCAGAACTGTGAAGTAAGTGCTGAGATGTGCTGAGAAGGAAAAAGGAGAAGTCCTTAGACTGATGGAGTGTTACTAGATCCAGATGAGCCCTCCTCTTGAGCTGAATCGTAAGCCCTTTTTAAATTGAGGAAGATAAAGTTAGCATTACAAGCATGCTAGGGTAAAGCAAAACAATCCCAAAACTTCTGTGGGAACACTGGCTGGCTATTTGGAAAAAAAAAAGAGGCAGAAATAAAGTGTAGTCAACAAAATTCTTAATATACTATAGTATAGGAAATTAAAAGACAAACTGTAAAGTCCTGAAAGAAAACAGATACACAATCTTATAAATTTGGGTGATTTTGTTTAAAGAATGATACTGAAAAACAGACCCAAGTGATTAAACCACTATACATATATTTTCTTTCTTTTTTTTTTTTTTTTTGAGACAGGGTCTAGCTTTGTAGTTCAGGCTGACTCTGAGCTCACTATGTAGCCCAGGCAAGCCTTGAACTCAGCAATCCTCCTGCCTCTGCCTCCCGAGTGCTGGGATTACAGGCGTGAGCCACCACGCCTGGCACTGTGCTATGTGGTATTGATGGCTGGTGGGCGTGAGTCTCCATGCCCAGCATTGTGTGTGGTTACCGGGGATTGAACTCAGGACCTTGCGCTTGCGAGGCAGGCACCAGAACCACTGAGCTAACCCTCTGGCCCACCACTACACATATATTTTCAATTAAGTGTGGTTTTCAAATGGCTTGTTTCCCTAATATGCAAAGAACTCTTCAAATGAATAAGGAAAAGAAAAGCAACCATAGGAAAAAATGGGCAAAGGTCACAGACAATATTTTATGAAGCAACATAAAAAAATAATTATATGAAAACATGTTTATATCACTTACTGGGTGACATCTATGAAAACATTAAATGTGCATCCATATCCTTAATTCTATAGTTCAGATGTAAAAATTCATTATGAGGTCAAGACTTCCTCTTCCTCCAGAGGTGACACAGGGCCACAAAGAGAGCCATTGATCTTTTACCCCATACAACACAATCTGCTCACCACTATCAGCTGAGGAAGAGTCTATAATTAGAAATGATAGTGCGAACCTATGAGACAGGTTCCATCACTCTTTATCTGGTAATTTGCTTGTGGGCAGAAATTCAAAGCTCATGTTTCTCTCCCATCACTATTTTTCAGGCCATTCTCACTTACCATTATGCAACAATTTCCTTGGCAATACTGTCATGAAAGCAAAATCCTCTGTACCCTGCCTTTCTCCAGATCTACCCTCCATTGCTACCTTATGGCCATTCCCTCCTCACTACTCAAGAAACTTTCTGGTGCAATCATTCCTTCTATCTCTTGAATACTGGTTACTCCCTTTATACAGCTCAATAAACTTGCTTAAAATCTCCAGTTAGCTCATGTGGTACCACACCTACCTTGGAAGCACAAGGGCCTGTGTTCAATCCCTGGTACCACTCAAAAAAAAAAAAAAAACCCCAAAAAACTCCCATTTAAAAAATCCTCTTGATTTTACCACTTTTCCTTCTAGCAACTATTCCACCTCCTTAAAGAAGAAAGGTCAGAGAAAAGCTACTAGAGAGGGTGGTTTTATGCTTGGTTGCATTATTTTCCTCCCTTCCTCACCTAACACTACTATTTCCCCTGAAATGTAATTAACCTATTGAAAAGTGCACAAATCCTAACTATATAACACATCGGTTTCAAAAAGTGATTGAGCCATGAACCAATACCCAGAACAAGGTGTAGAGCATTGTAGTAACAATTCCTAAATTTAGTCTCTGATCCATTGGTTCAAGGGGGAGTTAATTTCCATGTGTTTATGTAGTTTTTGTACTTTCATTTGTTATTGATTTCCAATTTCATTGCACTATTCTGATAATATGCAGTGATAATTTCAGTTCCTTTGCCTTTAAGCATTTTCTCTGAGGGAATATGTAGTCTATAAACCCTGCAGAAAATGGAAATCAATGGTCTTTATCTTAATATGCTAAAATCCATTATGACAAAAAGTGCTATCGTACTAACTGGTCAAAATCTGAAAAATTTCACTCTAAAATCAGCAGCAATACAAGGGTGCCCAATATCACTACTCTTGTTCATTATAGTTCTGGAAACATTAGCCAGAGTAGTTAGACAAGAGAAAGAAGTAAAAGGAAAAAACATAGGAAAGGTAGGAGTTAAATTATTATTTGTGGATGGCATGATACTCTACATAGAAGACCGCAAAAACTCCACAAAAAGTCTTCTAGATTTAATAACAAAATTCAATTGTATAGCTGGATACAAAATCAAGACTCATAAGTCAGTAGCATTCTTGTACACAAAGTCAGAAAAATTGGGGAAACCATACCATTCACCATCACATTGAAAAAAATGAAATACGTAGGAATCTAACAAAGGAAGTAAAAGATTTTTACACTGAAAATTATAGTACTCTGAAAAAAGGAAATGAGAGAGGATATTAAGAAATGGGAAGGTATCCCTTGTTCTTGGATAGAAAGAACCAATATAGTGAAAATGGCCATACTCCCAAAATTGTACAGAATCACTGATGAAAAAACCAATACCATACCTCACAGAATTAGGAGAAAATATTCCTAAAATTCATTTGGAACTAGAAAAAACATGCCATATCCAAAACAATTCTGGGCAGCAAAGGCAAGGCCAGGGGCATCACATTCCTTGACTTGAAATTATATTACAAAGCTACAGTAAGAAAAACAGCATGGTACTGGCAAAAATGAAACCACAAAACAAACAAAAAATGTGAATATCACTGGAACAGATTAGAAGATATAGAAACATCTCAAAACCTATTCAGCTACCTTATCTTCAACAAAGGGATTTAATACCTTCACTGGAAGATAGGTGGCCTGTTTAATAAATAGTAATGGAAAAACTGGCTTTCCATATGCTGAAGATTGAAACTAGACCCATATATTTCACTGTGTGCTAAACTATAATTGAAATGGGTCAAAGTTCTAAATATTGAAACAAACATTAATTTGCTAGATGATCGAATAGATAGAATTGAAGACAGGTGTAGTCCAAGATTTTATGACCCAAACCCCAATTGCATGAGAACTATTATAAGGAATCAACAACTTGGATCTCATCTTATTAAGCTTTTAAACAGCAAAAGAAACCACCAACAGAAGGAAGAAATGACCCCTAGAGTGAGCAAAAATATTTTGCTAGCTGTTCCTCAGACAAAGGGCTAATATCTAAAATATAAAGAACTCAAAAAAATCAATGCCCCAAATTGAAAGACATAATAAAAAATGTAAATCCAAAAAGGATACTTCTCAGGTGAAGTACAAATGGCATATATGTGAAAAAATGTTCAACATGACTTGTCATTTGAGAGATGCAAATTAAAACAACACTGAGATTTCATCCCATTCCAGAAAGAATGGCTGTTATCAAAAAATCAAAAACATGGCCACACATTTAGTTCAGAGGTTCTGTTACCTGCCTAGCAAGTGTGAGATCCCTGGTTTAATCCATAGTAACCACATACAACAATACTGAGCATGAGACTCAAGCTCACCAGCAATCAGTACCACATACCACAGTGCCAGGTGTGGTTGCTTATGCCTATAATCCCACCACTAGGAAGGCAGAGGCAGGAGGATTGCTGAGTTCCAGGCTTGCCTGGGCTACATAGTAAGCTCAGAACCAGCCTAAGTCTCTAAATGAGACCCTGTCTCAAAATAAAATATAAAATAAAATTTAAAAAATAAAATGCTAATGAGGCTGTGAGAAAAAAGGAACCCTTCTCCACTGTTGTAGGGAGTGTAGAATGATGCAACTATTCTGGCAATCAGTGTGCGAATTCTTAGAAACTAAAACTAGAGAGTCCATTTGATCCAGTTATTCCCCTTTGTGGTATCTTCCTGAAAGAATTAAAAACCTCATATTGTAGTGATATATGCACACTCATGTTTATAGGGGCACAGTTTGTTATAGCTAAAAATGCCTGTCGACCAATGAATGGATAAAGAAGATACAGATTTTTTTTTTTTTTGAGACAGGGTCTCGCTTTGTAGTTCAGGCTGGCTCTGAGCTCACTATGTAGCCCAGGCAAGCCTTGAACTCAGCAATCCACCTGTCTCTGCCTCCCGAGTGCTGGGATTATAGGCGTGAACCACCACGCCCAGCAGATACAGATTTTTTTACAGTGGAGTACTACTTTGTCATAAAAAGGGCAGGTTTGATGTATTTCTAGGTAACTGGATACACCTTGAGAGGCCATGCTCTTAAATGAAATCAGTTGGACATGTGTTTAATATCTTATGGTTTCTCTGGTATAAGAAACTGGAAATTAAATAAGAGCCAACATGTATAATAGATAATGTGAAATAGAAAATGTTCAGATGGGCAAGAGAACGAGGAAGAGGGGAAGAGGAAAGGAAAAGAAAAAAGGAAAACAGTTTTTGTAAATAAGAGGAAATGGGGTTAAAGGAAGATGAAGTAAATAGGAACAAAGAATCAAGATATATCATGTATAGGTACAAATTACCTATAATGAATGTGATCATTATCTAAAATATACCAATAAACTCAATTTTAAAAAGAACTAGAACACTGTGACACTCTGGAAACCTAGTTTTTCCAGTTCCTACTGATCTCTCCTCCCCAAAGACAATGACTATATTGGGCTTCACATAATGTATTATTTTTCCTACTTTTGAAAATTATTTGAGTATTACTGTATTTCTTGGTGGATGTTTGTGTGTGTGTGTGTGTTTGTGTGTTTTTGGTCAGTGTTACATTTGTGAGATTCATTCAAGTTGTTATGACAGGGGCCAGATCATGTATGGCCCAGGTCATTGGAAGAACTTCTTCATTCTTTCTGAGTGAAAGGAAGCTCTTGAAAGATTTTTTTTTTTTTTTTTTTGCTTTTTGAGACAGGGTCTCGCTTTGTAGTTCAGGCCGGCCCTGAGCTCACTATGGTGCCCAGGCAAGCCGCCGCGAACTCAGCAATCCTCCTGTCTCTGCCTCCCGAGTGCTGGGATTACAGGCGTGAGCCACCACGTCCGGCATTGCTCTTGAAAGATTTTAACAAGAGAGTAGTGAGTGACTCTATCTATGCATTTGGAGGTTCAGCTGCCTGCCACTTTGAGAAGAGACTGTAGGTTGGAGGGTACAGATGAAAATGAAAGCTGTGCTTTTTAGGAGACTGTTGCACCAGTTGAGGCACAACATTAAATTCTTTGGTTTGATGAAGAAAAGGCATTTTAGGTCAGTCCCTCAGTGGAGCTAAAGAAAGGCAATCATGAACCAAGCTCAAGGCTGGACATGCAATAATTAGGTCAGTTATCATAATTTAAGCCCAGAGAATAATTAACACCTTCACAACAAAAATAGCCTTTGGAAGCAACTGTGATTTTAAAAAATTAAAATAGGCTAATTTATAGCTGAGAATAAATAGAAGCTTCAGTATTTGAAATCTTGGATCTTAATAGTAATATTTCAAACACAAAGCATATTCAAAGTCAGAAACAATAATTTTAGGTGTAAGGGAAAAAGATAGTACTGTGATGACTGATCACTTTTTAGGATTGCCTTAATAAAAATAAATGGAAAACAGTAACACATGATCTAGCTGTGAAGTTTTACATCACTGTTTACATTCACTCTTGTTATTCTTAGCATTTGAGGTATCACAAATATTTGTTTCCTTAGCAACAAGTATTTTTACATGATTGGATAAAACCAAAGACAAGATATAGTTAAGTTTTCATCTAGGACTGCACAGTTTTTCTTGCTCTTTAGAATTCCAAGCTGTTGGGACCAGGGTTATAGCTCAGTGGTGTCGTGCCTGCCTCACAAGAACAAGGTCCAAAGTTTGATCCCTAGTACTTGGAAAACAAGAAAAGGAATCCCAAGATGTTACTCAAATCCACTTATTTGATTGTGTGTTGGGTTTTATAGCACTCTGGTTGGAAAACGGGGCTGGAAGTTGATGGATTTCACATGTGACATGTGATGAACAATGCCAGACCACTGCTATATCCATTCTGTACCTTTCCAGGCCAGTTGCCTAATGGATATTTTGTAGGAAAGCCTGGCTTCCTCACATGAAAATAACATCACAAGATGATCGAACTTACTGACCAGTCAAATATCTATGGCTAATGCATCTCTCTGGGCATTGTTTTTTAGCGTCCTTTGTTTCAGCTTGTACCACCTTTGAAGAGATATTCCTCTTTGGAGCAAAATTATTTTTTTCTTTTCTTACACATTTAAAAAATTTATGTCAGAGCACATGGATATACCACATTAGGCTAACTAGGCATCGAAGTGCATGCATCGAAGTGCTACATACTAACATCTTACACAGAACAGGCAAGAAGCAAAATACAAACTGAGAAAGGATGCAGGCTTTTTTTTATTAGTACACTATATGTTTATGATACATAATAAATACATGCATTGTGTGCTATTGGAACATATACATGTTGCATTTGTATCCTTTTTAGTTTCCCTTCCCCTCTTTTCCTCTCTTCCATCCCTAGATCCCTTCCAATCTCTATAAAATGTATCTATTTCCTACAATCTTTTATTTTGCTTGTAGTGTTTACCTGCTCAGAAGTCTCCATTAAACCCACTCGACCAGTCTTTGTGTCCAGTATGAACGTCTTTAGGTATCCACCATTTTGTACCTTAATGCCATCATGCCAGGCATGCAGAAGTTTACTTATTTTTTATCAGCCTTCTGAGGGTAATTCCTTTGCCTTTATCTTCTGACCAAATTAAGTGGCTTTAAACAAGAATTTAAAGCCAGGAGTCAGACAGACTTAAGGTCAAGTCTTCATTTACTAGTGGGTGACATGAGCAGGTTACCCTCTATTCTATTCTTTAGTTACTTAACCTGTGATAATGAGTTAGTAGAACCTACTTTGCCAGGTTGTGGGCAAATTAAATAAGAGGATGGGACTGGCATCATGTGTTAGCTGTTATTGTTATTGTTGGCCTTGATAATGTTATTATTGTTGTTCTTATGTGAAGGCAACAATGGATTACTGCCCACAGATCCCTCTGGGTGAGCAGTAGCTTCTGTCTCTTTCCAGGCTGCTGTTTTCCACTTGCTGTCTGCTCTAGGCAGAAATCAATACTTTTGATGACAGCTACTGCTCCTGGGTGTGAGATGAGGTAGGGGGAGGAAGATGAAAGAAGGTTAATCAGGGAAAAAGTATGGCAATTTTGTAAACTTAAACTCATGGGGTCAAAAAGGTTAGCATTAAACCAGCCTTTGTAAGCTTTGCATAGGCAAGGATGTGGTCCTCCATCTCTTCCAAGTATCTCCACAGTGCAGTTTTGGATAGCTATGCTAGCAGCCCTCAATCTCTCTTGTTCCTACTGATCAAGATCACCTGAGTGGTCACTTTCCTGAGGACCTGAGATTCTGTAAAATCCTCATAACATGAGCAACAGTTCCACCCTATTCTTTTTTCAGAAGGCAAGAAAAAGCGACAGTTTTATAGGGATACATTTTGCTCTTCTCTAGTACATTTTCTTTAATTTTTAAATTCTTTATTGGTACAATTTATATACATCTCACAATCACACATAACATTGGGGAATTTGTACCAATATACGACACAAGTTAATTCTCATTTTTACCCATATCCCTACCCACCCACACCTCCCCACCCCCTATATTTTTTAAAGGATAAATAATTCTCAAGCCTATCTTTATTGTTAGTAATTCATTACTTTTGACATCTCATGATGTTCACTTTCACCATTTTGACAAACAGGTTTTCGGATGTGAAATGAATAAGCAGTGATGGCAGGAGATGCGAGTGTAGGGATGTCTGCAGTGTTTCAAAGCAACTGTCTTGGGGCCTGTATTTACAGCTTGTCCCTTCTGCAGGAGCTGCGATTTCTTGCTTGGAAAAGCAAGACCTCTCTTCTCTGTGCATAGAAAACAGAATTACTTGCTCAGGTGAGATCAGTCATTTTTCAATGGCTGGCATTCAAGATGAAAAGAATAATTCTAATGTTTTATGACACCAACTTCTAAAAATAATATTTGACAATCTTTTCTGCATAATGAGAATATGAAAAAGATGCGGAACAGTTATGAAATAGGGAGATTTTTGGAGAAGGACCTATATCCGTCCAAAGGAGAAGCACCTGTGCATGGAGTTTAGGGCCAATTAAAATACTGTGAGGGAAGACCCTGGTTAAAGAAAGGGATATGGGAATAAAAAATGACATAGGCTGCTCTTAATTACTTTCCCTTAAGATTCCTCACCCTTCTTTTTTCATAAATGGCAAATCCATTTGTTTTCAAGCCAGAAAACTTTGAATTATTCTCGCTTCTGTCTTGCTCTCATGTTCTCCTTGTGACTGATCAGCAATTCCTGTCTTCTTTAGTTTCAAGATACTGTAAGAACCTGACCTTTTTGTAACCAGCTCCACTCAGCTTACTCTGGCCTAGCTACCAGTATGTCTCACCTGGGTTAATGCAACAGCCTCTTAATTTGTCTCTTCCTCCACTCTTGCCCCTATATATTTTTCTTTACACACTAACTAGAATGGTCTTTTTAATATGGAAATATGATTACATTGCATTATGACCTTGACCCTTAGGGTAGACTATCCAACATCCTTTCCAACAGTTCTTTCTGTCAGTGTCAATCCCAGTGTTTGCCTGAGTATTCCTTGAAGAAGCCTGCCCAAGGGGCCTTGTGTTTTAAGTTCTCTCTGCATGAACTGCTTTCTTCCAATACTTGGCTTGACTGATTTATTGCCTTCAGGGTGTTCCTCAAAGTACATGTTACCATAGAGATCCCACCCCTCTTTATTTTTAAAATTGATTTTTTTTTCCTTTTTGAGACAAGGTCTTGCTTTGTAGTTCAGGCTGGCCCTGAGCTCACTATGTAGTCCAGGCAAGCCTCGAACTCAGCAATCCTCCTGCCTCTGCCTCCCAAGTGCTGGGATTACAGGCGTGAGCCACCATGCCTGGCACTGTGGTATGTGGTATTGATGGCTGGTGGGCGTGAGTCTCCACGCCCAGCATTGTATGTGGTTACCTGGGATCGAACTCAGGACCTTGCGCTTGCGAGGTAGGCGCCGGAACCACTGAGCTAACCCTCCGGCCCCCTAAAATTGATTTTATTGGTATATTTTATACATACATGCTGATCACAGTGAACAATGAGAATTTGTACCTATACATGACACATCTCGATTCTAATTTTTTTCCCATTTCCCTGCTCTCCCTACCACCTTCA
>PVIC010046748.1:0-14127 GCA_004025085.1 Thryonomys swinderianus
GATAATTATATGTCTAGGTGTAAATATTTTTATGTCACGGTGTTTTGGAGTCTGATAGGCCTCACTTCTCTGTATGTCTATTTCTTTTCCTGTGAAGTTTTCTGTTATTATCTCTGACAATAGCTTTTTTATGTCTTTTACACTGTCTCCTGCTTCCTCAGTGACTCCAATCCATCTTATATTATTTTTCTTTGAGTCATCTAGCAGCTTTTGAATTGATTTCTCATGGTCCCTTGCTCTTTTCCATAGATTATACTTTTCCAGCTCATTGGCTTCTATGCTGTCCTCCAGGTCTGAGATTCGGTTTTCTGCTTCATTCATTCTACTGTGCAAACTTTCATTCTCCTTCATCATTCCCTGGAGCTCTGCTTGAAGCTGTTTAAAAGGTTCCATTGCTACTGCTATCTTGGATTCTATCATCTCACTGATCTCTTCTTTAATGATGTCTTTTACTTTGGACAGTATCTCTGTTTTGATCTCAGAGATGAGTTCTGATTTCCATTTTACTACATCTGCTTTAGTTACCATCTCCAAGAGTCCTGGTGTTTGAGTTTCAGCTTGCCCTATTTCCCTTTTCTCTGAATTTCCCTGTGGTGGTGATCTTTGTGTCTGGTGTTTTTGTATTTTCTCATTTCTACTCTTTTGTTGTTACTAATGCTATTCTTTGCCTGATGACAGGGCAATGTTTGTTGCAGGTCTCTTTCTACTATCTGGGGCCCTTTGGATGTGGCACTTTCCTGGGGGGGGTCCTCCTTGAATCTGTAATGACCCTTGAGAGTTCTCAGTTCTAACACATCATGGGAGGTATTTGAGCAGAACAATTACATCATGTTTGTTACCATAATAATACAATAAATGCCAATATCAGTATTAAACACAGTAAATAAGATAAAAAGTTTTGTTAAATTCTATTCTGGAGACTTTGAGCTTATGAGTTACCTCTATGTCTATATGCCAGAATTTAGAATTAATCAGCACTGTGTATACAACATACAGATCGTAAATGTACCCCCTGAACCCTTTGGGGATAAAAGGTCACTGGGGAATCAGGGAGTAGGGAGACAGGAGGAGAATGAAATAGGGTAGCAGGTTTATGAAGATCACCTATACCCTAGAACCTCATATATGCCAGCGGGTAATAGAGGATAAAAGGGTATATGTACAACAGTACCAACTGCATGCTGTAAGACCGTTGGAGGCTTTGCACACCTTCTTATAATAGTACAGAAGAATAAATAGGGCAGCCTAAGAATCTTTTACTTCTGGGTATTGCTTCTAACAAGAAGATAGGAGAGGGTGTGGGGACAAGAAGTGAATAGAGGGATCTAGGAGTAGATGGCAAAATAGAAGCTAGATTCCCCCCCCCTTTTTTTTTTAATCTTGCCTGGTCTCTCAGTGCAGCTCCTCCCTGCACAGCTCCATGGTACAGTGGGCCGGGGGCAGCCTTCAGCCCGCCGGAAATGGATGGTGCCTGGTAGCTGAGTCCATGCCTCTCCTGTGGGCTGGTGGGCGGCTCTCAGTGTGCTGGAAACAGATGGTTCCCGGTAGCCGAGTCCGCACTGCTCCTGGGGTACAGTGGGCCAGTGGGCGGCCTTCAGTCTACCGGGAACAGATGGTGCCTGGCAGCCAAGTCTGCGCCGCTCCCGGGGTACAGTGGGCCAGCGGCCGGCTCTCGGTCTGCCAGAAATAGATGGTCAGCAGTTATTTCTTAATGCAAGGAAGATCTCAACATACGGTATTTCTGTCCATTTTCCCTTTTCTTTACAGTATAATCTTAGTTGTGAAATAGTATCACAATTAATACTTCCCTCTTCTTTCCATCTTGGATCTAGGGGGTAAGTAGGCCACGCACGGGTGCAGAGAAATATTAAGCTACTCTTCTTCAGTAAGTGAGGATCAAACATTTTCCAGTATTTAAGAACACATTACAAGGGAGTAAGGGACTCAGATATGGAATTCCCCGTCTGCAACAGAAACATGGTGCCTTATGAGTTTCTGTTTTATTGTACCTCATCCAGTGCCACTGCCAGCGAACTGGAGGTTCTGCTCCAGGGTAGGTAGCTACCGACTGAAGAGAAGAATCTCAGAAAATAAGTCAGACTGGAATTAGCTACCATTACCAGCTCTTGACCTTATTTTCTCCCGGGAAGTCACTCCCTTACTCTAGTGAGCACTTTTAGGGTGGTCAGACTGTATTCCATCCAGTGCCTGCCTTGGCAAACTGGAGGTATGTAAAATATATCTTTTTGAACCATTATTAGTGTGCATTAGACTGTACTGTTTAGTGCTGTCACTGGCAAACTGGAATAAGATGAAAGTAAAAGATTCAACCCACTGCTTGTTGTTTCTTTGAAAGAGGGGGGCCTAGGTTAATGGACAGAATCAGGACACTCTTGCAGGAGATCACATCTAGAAACAGTTGGTCAGAGACTTTTGCCTTGCGCCCCAGGCAGAAAGAGCTCTGAAGTATACTATTAGATTTCTAGTCACTTTAGGTAAGGTCCTGATGAGACCAGGCTGAGGGAGTAATTCGGTTTGGTCCAAAGTCTTCCCTGTGCCAGTGCTAAATGGCAGACTGTATCTCCGATGCTTAAGTGCTTAAGCCTTGACCTCTGCTGGTATCCCTCTGTCAGTCTCATCTCAAGCCTGCTGACCATTTGAAACTCATAATTTTAGTCATAGTCCACAAGTCAGTAAAGATACCCTTATCAACTTCCTATGTGTGCCTGAAGGAAGAGAAAGGCTATCTAGAGTCCTATTTTGTTTATCTATCATGTGAAGACACATATACAGGTCAGGCAGAGAGTTGTTTTAAGTCTTTAACTTGGCTCTCTGAAAAAAGTCACCTGACTACTGTCAAAGAGAAAGTCTAAATAAAATTTAAGTCACTTAAAAAAATCTAGATATTACCATATAGCATTCATAAATCCAGTCAAAGTTTTCAAGCCTATTACATGTCGGCAAACATTTTTGTTTACATGAGAGATGGAACCCATGTCTAGGGAAGACAAGATTTAGGTAGTCTAATTTTATTAAAGACTTTGTTTCTATATGCCATGTGGGGCTCTATCTTGCTGGTAGAGAAAAGGGTCCAACCACATAACTCGACTCGTAATGGAGGCTTATGAAAAGATTTTGCCAGCATCGTTCAGAGTGCTCTGAGGCAAAGCACATCTGGTGATCACTGGCAAGTTCTCCCTTTCACCTCACTGAGGAGTTTTTAGGTATGGACAAGATGTGGAGATTCTCTCTTGATTACCCAGATGGGCGGTCAGGAGCCAGTTTCTTCTGGGGTACCTTCGGAACCCACCAAAGAGTCGCCTTGGCCAGGGTTCCTCAGTTGTGGCCCCAGTTTCCACTGGTTCCACGCAATCAGAGATCTGTCTCCAAAAGGAATCCAATTGCTTATCTGGTCAACATTCCACCCGCGACTGCAAGTGGGGATTCACCATAGGGCAACTGGAGAAACCTGTCCTCTGCTTTAAGAGTGGCAGCCGCCCTAGTGGTGTTTACTGTCTGGCAGAGTAACTTCTGTTTGATTAAAATTCTATAAGGGACAGAAAAAAAGCCTGAAGAGATCTATTTCACGGCATTTTAAGCAATGACCCAGTAGAAACACAACATATACAGTGCAAGATTAAAACAGTTCTAACAAAGCACAATGTACTATAAGAGAAATTAGCAGTTTGCAAGTTTTTAAAGCATACAACTGAGAATTTAGACCGTTTTTGAAGCAAATACTAAAAACAAGGACAAGAATCTGTAGAATAAAGTTAAACCCTATGAAGCAAAGTTACAATTTGCAGAGAAAAACCAACCTTTTAGAGTTTCTGAAGGAAAGAAAACTCTTACCTCCATGCAGTTATATCAGGGGAACCTCCAATACGATGCAGGAGGGTTAAGGGCTAACTCCTCACCTGAAACACGAGTTCGTGTTCTCTAAAAATCAAAGAATGAATTTTAGGAATGACAGAGGTTTGAGTAGGAAAATTTTATTGAGAGAGAAAGCTTCTGCCTTAAGAGAGACAGAAGGGGGGACCCGGAAAGTGGGTAACCCCCCATTAATCTTCTTTTGATGGCTTTTCTTCCTTTCTTGAACCATTAATATTATTGTCTCCAAGGTTACTGGTCACTTTTTTCCTTACTGTACATATTGTTTTTGGATTACTATATTTTTAGCTTGACTTCCATGTGCCACCCCACTTCCTCATTTAATCTCTTCAATCTTGTAAAAGCAATGCACCTATTTCTAACTTTATATTTGTGATCATATTTATACATCCCACTTCCTAACTGGAGAAAGGATAGCACTATCAATTCAATATGTTTTTAAGTGAGCTAATTATTTCTGCCAACTTGGTGTACTTCCTGTAACTTACTGAATTAGATAGCATCACTCAAATTCATAAAGAAAAAACAACTGAGAATAATCCTTGACTCCATGTGTTGCTTTTCTCTTAATATCTCATTCATTGGCCTTATCTTCCTCCCCAACAATTCTTTCTCACTCCCATCATCTATTCACTGACTCTTATCAGTGTCCTAACTGGTCTCCCTGTGTTTACTTTTTTCCTGTTTATGTATCCCTTCCTCCAATAAAGATATGATACACTATATTTAGTGTCCACCAGGCTTCCAGCATGAGGCGGGGTACAAATGGACAATGAAGGGAATGAAATGAAAGGGTTCTTTACAGAATGTGCAGAGGCTTAAAGGAGCTCATGAAGGATGAAACCTACAATCCCACAAATCTTTTGTCACCACTAGACTCACTAGAGCTAGGAGAGACCTGGAGCTATGGAAGAGTGGTAGCCTGATAGGCACATTATAAATTTTACCACACAGGGATCTAACTACTGGTAGCAACTCTATCCTTCTTTCCATCTCTCTCTTCCTTCCCCCTCCCTCTCTCCTCATGCCAGTAAAGAGCTGTATCTATTCATCCATTAGTCAAACCCAAAGGAAAATCAATCAGAAAGCCAGCATTACAGATTCCAGAGTTTCCCTTAAGAAGCAGCCTTTTCATCCTGCTCCCCCGCCACACACATGGATGCACAGGAGAGCTTACAATGGTGGATCAGTGATGGGGAGATGAGGGCAACCAAAGAATGACTGGAATATTCTCCTAACACTTACTTCCTCTGGCATAAAATACATAGAGTCCTTTATAGTATGATTCTTTTTCCATTCAATCCTTGCTCAGCAACACCGGTTCACTGATGAACCAAGATTCAGCTGAGTAACCACCACCTCTTCCGCCTTTCCTTATCCATATTGCTCTCCTCCAAGAGCACCCTTCTGTTATAACTCCCATACCTGTAATACCTTCCTTTTTAAAATTTGAATCTTTATTGGTACATTATATATACACATCGTGATGACACACAATATTGACAATTTGTGCCAGCATATGATACAACCTAATTCTCATTTTTCCCATTCCCCACCCACCCTGCAACCCCCCCACCCCTATATAAGTTTTGTTTCCCTTTTAAAATTACCATCATATTTTTTCTTCCCCTTGATTCCCCAATCCTTGGAATGTAATTTCTTTAAAACAGGATCAGGATCATATTTGACTTTAAATGCCCAAATTCTAGTATAATGTCTGACCCAGAGTAGTTATTTGTCAAATGTGAACATATATTTCCAGTCATTCTGAAGGACAAATCCAAGTAAAGTCTTGTATGTGTTAGAATATTCTTCCTTGAAAATATCTATCAAAAGATCCATCCCAAAAATGAAAAAAGAGAATCCTTGTTATGGATTATGTGGATCCTTGTTATGGATTATGATATATGTGACCTCTCTGTCCAGATTCATATATTGAGGTCTTAAATCTCAGTACACCAGAATGTTGCTGTATTTGGAGAGAGGATCTTTTAAAATGTAAGTTAAAGTTAAATTGTTAGGGCTCATAACCCCAGTGACTGGTCTCCTTAAAAGAAGAGGAAATTAGGACATAGACATATATACAGAAGAAAGATCATAGGAAAACACCCACAAGCTAAAGAAAAGCCTCAGAAGAAACCAGCCCTGCTGACCCCTTGATTTCAGACTTGTAGCCCTGAAGTCCATAAGAAAAGAAATTCTGTTCTTTGAGCAATCTGGTTTTTAGTATTTTAACAGTCTCAGAAAACTGAAAGAATCCTGGAAGAGAGAATCAGAGCAAAACCTGTATACTTAGAGTAAGGAGAATGAGGGATATTTCAAGCTCATGTATAGTCTTCTTTATCAGACATGAAGGCCTCAAATAAAAACATTGACTTTACATGAAATAGAAAACTTCAAAGCACAGAAAGTCACAGCTAGTAAGTGCTGGAAATGGACATAGGTATTCAGATTTTAAATTTGACATTTGTTAAGAATTAAAACCTTAGGTAATATTCCAATTATTCACTGAACTTTATTATTACACTTATGACATGAGTGCAAGTACTACAAGGGGAACATACTACTATCTAATGTGGCTACTTCTCTTACACGTCTAAGTTTCATCAACTTGATATAGATCTGGGTGTTGCTTTAAGCATTGCTTACAATCACGCATTTCCAAGAAGCCACATGATCACTGCATTCTTTATTTCATTAGATGATAATTGATATATTGATTGACAGTTCATGGTTAGTGAAGTGATTTCAGCTTCTTAATGCTCAACAAAACAAAGGAAAATCATTTATGGCTAATACTAACATGTACTATACTATATCACTAAATGTCACTGAGAATTTTATCTTTCATATTTCATGATTACTACTAAATTTCAGAGTCATCACTACTATTACAGCCTATGGTGATGTAAACGAAGTGCTGACTGCTTACTCTGAGACTGGAAAATACAATCACACATCTTTTTTGTATAATGTGCAAGCTATTGCCTAGCATTGTATCTTATATATACAAACTCAAAATGCATTTGATTTGTTATTACTGAAAAATTAAGAATAGAATAGTTTTATCAGTTTAATCTGTGAGGGTACTTATCCTTTTGTTTTTTAGCATGGCTTTTGCACAATGTAGATTTCACTTGCTAGTAAAACAGCCATAATGAAGAGATTCCCACATGGCAAACATTCTAGCAATTAGAGTCCATCCTTTCTTCACCATTGCCTCGACATCACTGTAGCCCATTATTTGGCATGTGAGCCTAAGATTCCTCCAGTAATTTCATGTCCTCATCCAGCCTGTTTGTCTTGGCTCTCACTAATGAGAATGATTTTTCTTGAGCACTGCTGCAATGATTTCAATTTCCTGATTAACAAATGTCTTAGCACATAAAGCCTAAGTACTTCCGCTTTAGTACCAGTTTGCCATAGTCATATAATTACAACAGTGTTTACAAGTTTATGTGTTTGCACCTAATTCTCAACAAACATAATTTTACAAACAGGAAAACTGAGAATCAGAGTGGGTGATGATAGGCAACAGATCACAACCTGTACCTGACAGTCTGTGCGTAACCTCAGGTTGTTTGATTCTAAGCACTGTTGGGTATTCTTTTCAGTTGAAAGATTTCTGTAGCATGTCATGCGATTTCCAATATAAACATAGTGGCATCATGATTTATAAATGTTCCATAGCCTAACTGAACCATATTGTGTGATGCCAGAAGGCAAGTGTCACAATTTTAACGTTTTCAGTATGCCTTGGCCCAGTCATAAGCCCATTGTAAATGACAATAAAAACTTGCCTGTTGAATTGTTATCTTTGCTTTAAGTAACCCATTTTATTTGGTGTTTTCTCAGTGAAAATAGAAAAGGATTTGTTCATACTCTGTGACTGAACTTTAGCCATCAGTCATTCTATATTTTAGTTTTGTGGAATGCAACACATTTTTATTAGGTTAATTTTTTCATTAAATGAAAAATAGTATTCAAAGTGCCACTTGGAATACTTAACATAATCTGAGTTGATAATCTGAAAATGCCAATGTTAAGCATTTTTATGACCAAATAACAGTCAAGTAAAGTAATAATTTAATTTTAAACATGCATAAAGAGTTATAGTATGCATAAGTTCTAGAGATCTAGCTGATAATATGGTGACAATAGCTACTAACACTGTATTGTTTATTTGAAATTTTTGAAATAAGTGGAAGTGTCATTACCACACACAAATACTCAGAGAAAAGTAACTGTCATAATAGATGTGTTAATTATTTGGTTGTGGTAATCATGTCCCAATGTATATGTATATCAAAACACTGTGTTGTACACATTGAATATAGATCATTTTTATTTTTCAATTTTACCTCAATAGGCTGGAAAAAGAAACAGCACACTTAGATACAGGGTTAGGCTCTTTCAATTCTGATGTCAAGTGACACTGTTTAAACAATATAGTGAGAGGGAAGCTGCTCCATATTGGGAAGAGTGTGCTGGTTCCTCCTGTGCCAGGAGCCATGTCACTTTCCCTGGTCCACTGCCTCTCCTTTGTCCCCTTAAAAGCTAGATGTCCATGAATTTCCTACAACTAATTTAATGTAAATAATTTCATTTTCATTCTGTAAAGTGATCTTAAGACGTCATTTCTGTTACTATATCTTTTTCTGGAATTAGTAGAAGACTCAAGAAATAAAAGAGAAAAGCTATGAGAGTATATGTGTGCATGCATCCATGTCTGTGAATAGAGAGAGAAAATATGGGTACATTTGCGAAGAGAATTATGAGAATATACTGAGTATGTGAATACATGTGTCTATTCTCATAGATTCTTGATTATATATACATATGAATACAAATAGATACCATCATTATATTTATCTCTATGGAAGCTTAAGAGTTAAAAATTTAGACAAAAAAATCCTCCTGATGACCCCTTAGATAGAAAGTGTGTATTCTGTTTGTATCTTTAGTCCTATATCACCCGTTTCTCAACTTTCCTACAAATTAACAACCCTGGCACAGGCATTTTCTGAGATTGATGGATGACTAGCTAAAAGGTTTCATAGCCCAAGGCAAGGCAGAGGACCATTAACTTCACGTGGTCAATAATTTCGCTAGGTAATGCTCTCTCCTGAGATTTTTATTACTAATAAAACTCATGTTTTAATGTTCAGAAAAATTAAATATCATTGAAAGTTGTGCATTCTTAAAACTGTATCTGTCCTTGCCCTTTTGTTTTACCTTCATTCTTCAAATACTTTGGTATGTTCTTTTCATGCATGTCTTTCAAACTTACATTATGTTTGCTCTTTGCAAATTAAGAGTATCACAGTTAAAAACCAATATTCATTTTCAAGGCACAGTTCTCTCAACTATAAACCAGGTGTGGTGGCATAAATGTATAATCCCAGCACTTTTGAGGCTGAGTCAGCAGGATAACTGTGAGCTGGAGGCCAGCCTAGGATACATAGTGAGCTCAAGGCAAACCTGAACCACATGGCAAAACTCTCTCAAAAAAATTATTTTAACTGTAGAAATTCAATATGATAATCTGAAATTGAGTAGCTCTAAATAATAGCTTTAGTGGATCTGTATATTTATCTTAAGGGTCCACTAGGACACCAGCTGAAAAAAGGAAAAAGCAAAAGCAATTTATGACCATTGGGAAAATAACTATTTCATTGCTGTATTGCTTAATGAAGTGACTGCCTCAGACCAAACACAAGACCATCTTTCCTCCTGATCCTTTTTAATCTAGAAAACCTTTTTAATCTGAAGACTATTACTGGCACTTTAGTTTAATTCATCAACTAACCTGAAATCATGAACTCTTTTCATGGATTTTAATTTATATATCTATTCAGTTCACGAAATTTTAGAGGGACCTTTGTATTTTCTGAAAGGTGTCACCACAGACTTTTATTTTTAATTAGAGGAGAGCTAAGGATATTAAATGGTAATCATGAGAAAGTTTATTTAAATACTTTATTCAGATAAATCACCAGTAATGGACAGCGTGGGAGCTTGAAATCTCAGGTAGGTAGCAAATACAGTGTATAGGGTTTTGTTTAATGATGAAATAAAAACACAGAAAGGAATGCACTAGGAATAAGAAAATATTATTTTGAGTGTACCCTCTCTAGCCAAGTGGTTTTGGAAAATTATTTAACCTATTTGTACATCAATTGTATTTCACCCCTTCAAAATAATAGTAGCCTGAAGGTATGTCCATTTGAGTATAAATGACTCAAACTTATCATTCTTTTCTTTTCTCTTTTTTTTTTTTTTTTTTTTTTTTGAGACAGGGTCTTGTTTTGTAGTTCAGGCTGGCCCTGAGCTTACTATGTAGTCCAGGCGAGCCTCAAACTCAGCAATTGTCCTGCCTATGCCTCCCGAGTGCTGGGATTACAGGTGTGAGCCATCATGCCCAGCACTGTGGTATGTGGTACTGATTGCTGGTGGGCATGATTCATCATGCCTGGTATTGTTGTATGTGATTACCGGGAATTGAACTCAGGACCTTGCACTTACTAGGCAGGCACTGGAACCACTGAGCTAAATCTCTAGCCCTCAAATGTATCATTCTTTAGGGCAGTGTAATACTCCATTTTATAGAAAAAGACCATCTTCTTTATATATTGTATCTATTCTCTGGTATGAGAAACTGGAGATATTAATGAATTCTAGAATGTATGATGGATATTGTGAAATAGGAAATATTCAAAGGGAAATGTGGTGGAGGGGTGAATGATGAGGGGTAAAGAAAAAACGTGATGGTAATAAAAAAGGGAAGCAAAGCTTATGTATTTAGGGGATGGGGGGTTGTGAGGTGGGTAAGGGAATTGGATAAATGAGAATTAAATCATGTTATATACTGGTATAAATTCTCAGTACTGATTATGATCATGATGTGTATATGCAATGTACCAATACAAATAAAAATAAACTAAAAAAAATGATAGTAGCTATGGCATTTACCCTGCCTGGCTTACATGGTTGTAGTGGGAGGCAAATAGACATAGATTAAAGCCATTCCTAAAATCTAAGCTGGATAATTATGTTAATGATTACATGCTTGAGGATATTGAAGATTATTATTTCTTATGCAAAATTCACAAAATCATCTATTTCCTATTTGCTAATATGTCTGTTACTAATCTATCAAGCAGAAAGCACAGAATTCCAGACACTAGAAAACAAATGACCACATATATTTAAATACTACTGTGCCTGAATTCATTTTTGATAAGAAAAGAATATGTTGCCTTTTGTTGAATCACATTGTAAATATTTTCAAACATAATTGATTTACCTTTTTATATGGAGCTATGTATTAAATGAATATATAAAATGGCCATTCAATCAAGTCAAACAAATACTTCCAATAATATTATCCATATAATCTGAGACTTGGCCACTCTTCCAACTGCACTATCAAAGGATTCACAACCCCTACAATCTAGTTTTAGGAAATCACCACATATCTTAACTCAGAAGATAAAGAACTAAACAAAGCTGGTGAGGTGAGTCCATTTAAATTTGCTGTGGGGAAATTATTAAAATGTTGGACAAGAAATCTTCATCCGTAGAAGTTCATTAGGTAGGAAAATCGACATTCTCTAATACTAAACTAAAAGGAACCACAATGCCTTAAATGGGGAGTGCTGTCAGTTGGTGGAAGAAAATTCATTGTGAGGAACTGTCCTGCAAAGGGCAGGATATTTAGCAGCTATGTAAGTTCTTGCCCTCTAAAACTTACAACCATTGTAGTGATCAGATTTTAGGAAAGGAAATGGCCCCTTACTGAAAGCCACTGAAAGGAAAATTTTCCATGTTAAAGTTAAGAAGAAATCTAGATTTCAGGACAGAGGCAAACCTAGAAACGCACAGAAATAATAATTTTTAAAATGGCAGGCAAATGAAATTTTGAAAATAATTTTGATTAATAATACTGATTAAAGCAATCTTTAGTTCATTATTACATTTACAGGTAAGTAGCATCTGTTGCAGTCAATTACTAAATAATTCAGTTATTTGTGATAAGGCAATTTACAAATGAATCATTAATCTTATTTATAAATTGAAAGTTTCCTATCTTGTCTCAATAAACATAATTTGTTTAAATTCCCCTAACACTCCAGCTGTGCCATTGGACCTCCTAATATACTCTATACATTCCCAACATGGATTGACCCAAGAATCTTATGGTTGCATCCTCCTCTCGATATTTACAGACTGGCTAATAAATGCCACATGCTTGCTTTAAAATATATAGTCACAAATTAAGTGCTACAAATATCATAATTAATTTGAAGTAAAACCTTTATCATGGCCTATGGGTTCAAAGGGATTTGGCCCCTTGAAACTTCATCTCCTATTCACAGACTGTTCACTCCCATGAAGTCATTAGCGACACTGGCCTTGCCATTCCTGAAACACTTTCTCTCTGCTCCCACTTTAGAGAATTTGCACCTATAGTTCCAAGATGTGTGATGCCAAGTCATCACACCGCCCTCTCTTTTTCTTCTTATACCTATCCCCTCACGTCCTCTGAGAAGTCCTCCATGCCCAGTGTCTCTAAATTTGCCTCCCTCATTCTGTCCCTCTCTGTACCTTTGTCTGTATTATTTTTCTTCTAGTAACTACTGACACCTAATATTTTCTCAACAGTAATTAATCAAATCTCTCTTAACAAAGTATTAGGTGGAGGTGTGAATAATGAGGGGTAAAGAAAAAATGCGATGGTAATAAAAAAGGGAAACAAAACTTATATATTTAGAGGGTGGGGGTTATGGGGTGGGTAGGGAAATGGGAAAAATGAGAAGTGAATTGCATCATATACTGGTACAAATTCCCAATATCGAGTGTGACCATGATATGATGTGTATACACAATGTACTGATAAAGATAAAAATTTTTTAAATAAAAATATTAGGAGGTATAACTGTAATCTTCCTGGTTTTTAATCCCAATGTTGTATTTTACTAGCTGGGTAATTTTATGCCAGTTTTTTAACCTTTCGGTCCCTCACTTTCCTCACCATTTGCTTCATAGTGCTTTAATCCAGCCTCCTCCACTGAGATTAAGATACATGTACATAAAGAACTTCAAAAAAGTTACAACAAGGAGTCTTTATTAAGTTTTAAAAACACTTAACAGTTCTTCATTCTTACAAGTATTTGCTACTGCATATATTTTAAAGCATATTTTAGTAAAGTTACAAGTGCTTTCCTTTTCTCTTCCTGCCCGGTGCCCCTTCTTCTTTCATAATTTTAATTTTTCCCCTTAGTTATAACCTCAGAATGATAAGAAAGAGGAGTCACCTTCAGAGTTCTTAGCCATCTTGTATTTGTCCAATATAAAACACCCATGTAGAAAATTTCAGTGGCTTTAATTTCATCTCATACCTGATTTTCAACAAAAACCACTCTTCAACTAAAATTAATTTGTCTGTTATAACTACACAAATGATCACTGTTATTTAAGTATTTCAGTATTATCAGTTCCAACAAAAATTGAACCTGAACATCTTTATGTATTTTCAGAGATGTTAAATATCAGAAGTAAAACAAAAGATTTCAGAATAAAGTTTAGATATAGCTTGCATCCATATAAAATTTGCACTAAAATGAGGAATAGAAAAAGCAGTCTACCAAACAAGGAGTCTTTATTAAGTTTCTAAAACATCTGTGGATTCTTAGTTTATATATATATATATATATATATATATATATATATATATATATATATATGCTGTTGCATATATTTTAATAAGTATTTCAGTTAATTAATACAATTACAAATCTAGATTTTTCTCAAGTATTCAAGTTCAATTATTCAAGTTCAAGTCTTACATTGCTTACAGAAATAAGGCTTTACATCTAAAACTGAAATAATCATATATACTTATTCTTTGATTAACATTAATTTGCATTTGACCAATTAAAGTCCCTTATACAACCTTACATTTATTTAATTAAATTTCTGTAAGAACTTTACAAATTTAGTGTTCTTTAAAAAAAGCTTTAGGGCCGGAGGGTTACCTCAGTGGTTCCGGCGCCTGCCTCGCAAGCGTAAGGACCTGAGTTCGACCCCCGGTTACCACATATAATGCTGGGCGTGGTGGCTCACGCCTGTAATCCCAGCACTCGGGAGGCAGAGACGGGAGGATTGCTGAGTTCGCGGCGGCTTGCCTGGGCACCATAGTGAGCTCAGGGCCAGCCTGAACTACAAAGCAAGACC
>PVIC010046749.1:0-14118 GCA_004025085.1 Thryonomys swinderianus
CCAGGCACACAGCCCTGCCTTCTCTTATCTGTGGACTGGAGTTCCCCCCACCTTTGCCATGCCAGCCTTGCCCACCCACCCCTGCCTCAGGTCTGCTGCCACCTCAGACCTATCTTTACCACCCGAATCACCATTACCTCAGAAGTCAGGCTGCAGGACCCTGGGGTGTCCTTAGCAGCAGATGAGGTCAAGCCTGGCCACACCAAGCCAGGCTCCTCCCAGCTCAAGGTCAGTGGGCTTGTGCCTACAGAGCATGCGCCTCTGCCTTCAAGGCAGTTCCAAATATTTTCTCTAGGGCTTCCTTTCCCACTGCCAGCTGAGACTGCCCAAGCAACCCCTCACACCTCGGTCCTTTCTCCTCAAGATGGTGCCAGCTATCTGGAGGGTACCCGTCTGTGGTCTTGCTTCACTGCTGAACCAGCAACTCCCCTTCTATCCCCCGCTCTCAGTGTTTCACTGCTGTCTTCCTGGAGTGGGACTGTCTCTGGTACATTAAATGTACTGGACTCATTTTGGTGACTCAACAGATGGACAAATGATTGGAACATCCATGCTTTTCCTGTCAATATCAGGAGGAAAAAGGAAGAAGTCAGAGATCTGTCTATCCTTGGAAATAAGTCCAGGTGAAGGGGCAACTCTCCCAACATCCTGGAAGCCCAACCAGTGTTAGGAAAGCAGGCTAAAGACAGTTGTGGTGGCAGACACTTGTAATCCCTGCACTTGGGAAGCTGAGGCAGGAGGATCATCATGAGTTTGAGGCCAGCCTGGGCTACACAGAGAGGTGAAGACCAGAATGGACTACATAGTAAGTCCCTGTCTCAAAAAGAAGAAAAACACAACGCCAGGCATGGTGGCTCACGCCTGTAATTAATCCCAGCACTCAGGAGGCAGAGGCAGGAAGACTGCTAAGTTGGAGGCTTGCCTAGGATACATAGTGAGCACAAGGTCAGTCTGAACTACAAAGAGAGACCCTGTCTCAAAAAGAAGAGGAAGAAGAAGGAGAAGAAGAAACCAGAAGACAGTGGATGCACCCTGCACCCTGTGGTGCCATTCTGCCCAGCCTAGCCTGTGCCACTCACATGGCACTCAAGTTCCTTCCAACCCCGAGGCCTCCAAGGGGTGAATGATTTGCTTCTGCTCATTTGCAGCCTGCAGTGAATCTCCCAGGTGACGGGGCTGAGGAGCGCAGGAGCGGAGGGGCAGAGCCGTCTCACACTCCATCCTTCACACCCGGGGAGGGGTCTGGGTTGTCCTGTCCCTTCTGCTCAGCCTTGGTCCGCTCTCCTGGTTGGCAGAGCCTGAGCCGCCACCCAGACAGAAAAGTAAAGATAAACTCTGTGTCCATTCAGTGTCACCCCCAAGTCCCATCCAGACCATCTGGAATTGGTGTGGGGTGTGGCCCTCACCTCATGGCCATTGCTTGAGATTTGACTTGAACTTAACCCAAACTCTCCCATTTTCTATTTCAGGACCACAGCACAGTTTCCAGTCTCACAGTGACATTTGTCACTGGCCAGGATGTCTTATTAGCAGGATCCCCACTGCCTGTCCATGGTGGATGTGGATGTGGATGTGGTCCACCCATGGCCCTGAGCAGCCAGGATTCTGCATGTCAACTGTCACCACCCCGGGGTCACGGTCTTCCATGGACAGCTACGCCCATGACTGACAGACGTGAGCCCCTCATGGAGGACAGGCAGACCTCGTAGCCAGCTTCCAGGGGCCCACCTCGCAGCTCCCCCTGTCTCTCCTACTCTGCTGCACATGCTCATCCCACGTCGTTCCTCATAAGCATCCTGATAATAAACTCCTCTCACAGTCTGCTTTCCGGAGACCTCTAGCTAAGTGCATCATCCACTCCCAACACAATCAACAAGATCCAACGCATTAATTCTGCAGGGATAGCCAGCTGCTGCCCTTTTCCCTGGCCACAGGTCCATGCTGCCCAGATCCTGTGATTCTGGCCTGTGCAAGCAGGAGGCTTCAGAGTGGGTGAGCAAAGAAAGAAACTTGGCTTTTGTATTAGTGTTTAGAACTCAGGGGCATCATGTGCAAGGCTCAAGGACACTGAGTACCTGGTGGGAAGAGTCCCCTGTCTCTGTGCCCCAGAAGCAGCTGCCAAAAGCCTTGGGCAGCCCTTCTTTCCCTGCCTCAGGTCCTTGCTCCATCTGCCATATGACAGGTGCCACCATCTGAACCAGCAAGGGGCAGAAGCCAACGGCAGTGTGGCCACCATGATTCAGAGATAGGGACAAATCTGCATGGCTCCTCCTTCCATAGGACAGGCTGATCAGAAGGAACCAGTAGGAGGGTGCCAAGGACCAGTCTGGGAATCTGTGCTGCTCCCTGGCTTCTCTTGGGCAACAACACAAGCCTGTGATATGAAAAAAAATATATATGAAGACAGTTATCATCGTTAGACCTCACAGGGTTTAGGCTACTTAGTGTTGCTATAACAAAATGCCTGACTCCAAGCCATGCATAAAGAAAAGAGGTTTATTGGCTCACTGGTAGCAGGAAGATCTCAATAGCATGGTGCTGTCAGCTGTGTCACAACACAGCAGAAGAAATAGAAAAGGAACAGCCGTGTGCAGAAGACAACAAGCATGCAAGACAGTCTCACCCTGAACAACCTGCTCTGTCAAGACCCAAACCACCCCAGAGACATGCATTAATCCATTCATGAAGTGGCTCCTGTGACCCAGCCACCTCCTATGGGGCCTCGCCTGGGAAGGTCCCACCATCTCCGCACCAGAGCAGGCAACGAGCTTCCAGTATGGGAACCTTTGGGGGCCACACCCAGGCATGTTCAATCCGTATGAGCCACTTCCAGAGCATAGGCCTTGGCCAGCCCAACTCCAGAGGGCAGAGCTGCCAAGTGGACTTGGGGCTAAAGCCCGGGAGCCCTGAGCAGCTGGGCCAGGGAGGCCTCGAAGAGTTGAGAAGCTGACTGGCTAAGTGCTACCCAGAAGAACAAAGGCCATGGGTGATCAGGAGAGCGCGGAACACAAGGCTGGGACTCCAGGAGCAGAGGCAAGCTGCCGTCCCTCATAGCCCTGTGCCTGTGACAAGAGGTTCCTATCCTTCTGTCTCCAGAACAGATGCCACTAGCCAGGGCAGCTCTGGCCAAGGTTGATCCGCTGGGCTTTGGGGATGGAATGAGGTGTGACACACTCTCCGAGGTCCCTGACTATCTCCTTAGAGTGGCACCTCAAACTGGTCCTAGTCAGCGCTCCTCTCTCATCCCACAGTCCAGACAATGCAAACGTCACGCAAGCTCCGCAGAACCCACGCAGCCCTCGGATCCAGTGCAAACAGAACCACCCTTGCCTGTGTCCCTGGGCTCCTGGATCATGATGCTGGATCAGTGGGACCTGCCTGGTATCTTCCGTGCACAAATGCTGGACTATCACCATTTCAACAGCTTAATAATTGTACATGTGCCTGAGCAAGGCTGCCTGAATGACGGAAATGTCAAATGTCTTTGTTTTAGCTGCTCGTCTATCAGCGCTGCAGGTCTCAAAAGCATGAGCCACATGCCAATTAGGATCTCGGATGGTCAAGTGTGGATGTCTTTGTTCCATGAAAATGAAAGAATGAGTTCATTATCACTTCAGCTCCATCCAGAAGAAATAATCTTTTAAAAACTTAAGCTCTGTGAGTAGGAGGGTTGGGTTATTACAGGAGGTCTTCCCTAAAGATCACTTCCTTGCATTTGAATAGAAGGAAGCCAAAGATACAGATCTAAAGGCCTAAATTGGAACTTCCCACTGAAGCCCAGAGCCTGGACAGCGCAGATACACACGTGACCAAGTCAGAGGGAAGAAGGATCCTGAGAGCGAAGGTGCCTGCAGAGGCCTCTGAGATAAGGCCAGGACTCTTTATGGCTTCTGAAGGGAGGAATGGCTTCTGAAGGGAGGAAAACCCGCCACAGTCTCCCTGGCACCGGAACTGGAGAGGTCAGGGGTCAAGGGCCCAGGAGACAGCTGCTCTCTGAAGACTTCCGAGATGAAGCAAAGCCTCAGCTACACAAAGGCAGCCACAAATCTTGCATTTTCAGCATTGCCCCAGTTCCTGGAAATCTTCTCTTTCATCAAGACACACACACACACACACACACACACACACTCATGTAGGCACACATGTATAATGTGTACATGTGTTTATGTGTGTGCATGCATATATACCTAGATGAGTGTGTGTACAAATGCGGATCTGAGTTTTACATTTGCAATTGCCTTTTCACCAAAATAAACAAGGGAATAAATAAAAAGACAGACATAAATTCACCCAGGGAACATTCTGCTGTCAGAACCGGGAGTGTATTAGTCACCGAGGAAAATGTCGCTTGTTTTGCAGCGTCAGTCCAGAGCTGAGCCGTGGACAGACAGAGTCCTTGGGGATATGACAGACATGTGTCACAGCTGTGCCCCCACTTTCTCTAGGACTGTGCTGGCTGCCATGTGCCTGTGGGGGTGAGAGGATGCCGAGGTCCTGAGGCATGGGTCCCTTAGGGGACTGAAGTGCTGGGTAGCCTGAGACTGGGTGGCCGCCTCGGTCCCCTGTATCACCGTCATGAGGTGCCTTCAGGTTCGGACAGCCCTGCCTGAACACTGTGGCCTCATCACTCATTACCTCAGCTTTGGAGATCAGGTAAAAGCATACCACAGCAACTCAAACACATGGCAGCCAGGAAGGACCTCTCGCCTTGGCTACTCAGGTCAGAGCTCTTTGACCTGTCCCCAGGATTTCAAAGGGCAACCCTTGAATGAATTATGAGGGATTCCTGCGTGAGGAAGGAATACTTTTAAATTTGCTTTTCTCAATTCAAAACCTGAAAAATATTAGAGAGACTCTAGTGCTACCCTCAAATATTTCAGGAATGCAGAGCCGACACTGGCACTTGGAAACTTTAACCTCCAGTCCAAAAACAAAGCCCAAATGACAGCATGGGCTGCTGTACACACAAAGGTTTAGCAACTGTACAAATAGAGATAAGTGGAGAAACGATTGTGTCATCCAACAGTAGAGGGGACACAGGCCACATGAAGCCAGCTCTGGGCTGAAGCTTGCAGAATCAAAATCACCACACTGCAGGCAGGTGCCTTGATTTGTAAGGACTTTCAAGACAGCTTTGAGAATAAGGACACAGAGCTAGGAAAGGTCCTGCTATGTGGTAGATGCTTTTATACTTTAAGTTACTATACTTCAGAGTGCACTATTAAGTTGGTGGATCCACCAAAATACCAGATCTATGGCTAAAAGCTTGTCCACTACAATACATGAAAAATATAATAACATTGATAATAACTAATGATAGCTCAGCATCAGCCATCAAAACAACCCAATAGATAACAAGCAGATCTTCAAATGGGAATACATCCTTCTATTATTAAACCCGGCACTGTTATTTCACTTTCAGCAAAACATCATCTGTCACATTAAATTAATGCCATTAATTTGAATTTTAATGGTTTTGTAGTTTTGTTTGCATTTAACTTGTAATTGTGTTTTGGTTTTATAGTTGTGTAAGAGCTAAAAGCATACGGCATTTATACTTACTTTTATGTTTGCATGTATTTAAATAACAATACAATCAAAATAATTTTCATCAACACTGGGGGTCTGTGATAATTATTTCCCCTTTAAAATGAATATATTAGTGAACTGGAGGAATCGCCAAGAAGGCACCATGGTAAACCACTAAATGTACAAGCCATTTAATTTCAAGAGTCCCTGCATGTGTTTTTGTTTGTTTGTTTGTTTGTTTGTTTGCTTTTTCTGGATTGAACTCAGGTCCTTGTGCTTCCGAGGTAGGCGCGGTACCACTTGAACTAAATCCCCAGCCCTAACTCCAAGAGTACCAGCAGAGGATGGCTTTGGCTCAGTGCACTGTGGGAAGAGGATAGGAGGAGGGTGGGGTCAAGATTCCCTCAGGAATTTAGATCTGGGCTTTTCAAAGTGCTAGGCCAGTTTGTCACCATCTCCAACGGTTTGGGGATCCCAGTAAGAAACCAGTGTTTTTTCAATCTCTTTCTGCTCTTTCATGACTCAACAGTTCTAAGCAGTTCAGAGTAATTCAGCAATACACGATCCTATGTTCCAGTGGCTTCCATAACTGGACTCACATATGACAGACTTGGCTTGGAGAGGTCCTCAGCGTTCACCTCAGTGTCAGCCCTACATATACATCATCTCAGAGAGTTGTGATCAACCCCAACTCCAAGGCCCAGGCAACTGAGGCAAGCACTTTCCTCATTTCCTTCCACTCCCAGAGGCTCGGTGGCCAGAAGTGGGGATGCACAGCTGAGTGTCAGAACACAGTCCTGACCCTGGAGCCACCTGACTCTAGTCACTCTACGCTATAGTCTAGAGGCTTCCGGGGCGGTGAGGAAGCAGAAGGCCCTGGCTCAGGGAGCTGCACACAGGACTGATTCTCTCGTGGAACTCCTTCCAAGCCATGATACAGCCCCCATGCCAGGTAGGACTGGCCCACATCATCTGCCCAAGTATGTTGCAGGGTATACACACCATCAAACCCCCTTGGGACTGGTAACCTCCATGAGCTTAGGGAACCTTTAGAGCCTATTTGGCCAGAGTATTCAAGCGAGGCGTTCAGGTGAAGGGGGGTGATGCCCATGCCAGCTGCAGCAGCCTTCAGGCTCCTCCCTGCCTCAGAGAGAGAGAGAGCTAGAGAGCACCAGCTTCTCCAGGACCGAGAGGAGGTTTTAGAAGTCAGCATGTGGAAGCCTGTGATGGGAACACCCCTCAAGGTGGTAGGGCACGGTACAGGGAACACCTGCACCCCACAAAATCCCAGAACTGGGGCACCCACCTTGACAGAGAGTCTGGAGGCCAGATAATCTCCCTGCATGCCCTCCAGAGACCAGCGCAGAGCTAATGGATTCGCCTCTGCCCTGTTCCCTGGGCCCTGCCCAGCAGCAGAGAAACTAGACATCTCTTCCTGGCTGCAGAGTTTCAGACAGCCATCTAGGCTGGGAAACAGAAAGGGTCTGTGGGCTCTGACAGAATACAGAGGGCACAAGGTAAGGGCAGCACCCGTGACTGGGCCTCTCTGGGGACAAAGATACATGGAGTTGCGAGCAGACGAATGAGTCCCAAGCGTCTCCCAAGACTGGAGCAAGACTCCCAGTCGGTTTGGTGAGAACAAGGAAAGGAAGCCTGTGACCTGTCGGGGGAGGAGCCAGGAGGAGCTGAGATCCTGGGACACAGCAGGAGTAGGAGGTCTCCCAGCAGAGGTGTCTCTGGCAGCCTCAGCATGTTCCATGCCCCAGGGCATAGCAGAACCAGCAAAATGGCTCCTTGGGGCCCAAGAACAACATAGCCAGCAGAGGATGCTACAAGCTAAGAGGTCAAGAACCACCCCAGGGTCTCCCTGGAGGACTGAGAGCCTGAAGGTCAGAAGCCCCGCCATCACCTCTGTGCCTGTGTGAGCCCCCAGACTCACATCCTGAGGAACCATTTATTTAAGGCCATAAATGTACAAGGCCCTGGGACCCACTGTCTTGGGAACAAACAGAAACTGAATTGTTACAAGAAAACAGAAAATTCCATGTCCTGAACACCTTGGCTCTGGAGCAGTATTCTTGGTAACATCAAAGGACCATCCCCTGTGACCATCTAAAATACTCGGGTCAGAAATGGGATGTGCTGGGACCTGTGAGGAAGGAATACTCTCCCACACTCACCTCCTGCCTGGCCTTGTGCTGGTACCTGTCCCATCTGAGTCACGCAGGTCTGTGGCCTGGTTCCATGGACATGTGTCCTTGAAATGAAGAGTTAAGTGAGATGTGATATAATAAGAACCCAGAGCACTGTGCTGGTGCTAGTGTCCTTCCAACCAGCCCTTCATAAATAGCAGCTATTGTGGTTCTAATGCAGATCTGTGTGACCCACGTTCTCTTTGGCTCCCCCTCCCTCACCCTACAGAAGGGCCCCCACTGTTCAGTGTAGTTTGTGATTGGTTGATGGACACTACCTGTCACATTTCCTCTTGTCACACTGTTTCCCATGGAGGACAAGTCACTGTCACCCAATCCTCCACCCACAGAGACAGGCAGCCAGGCAGGACAGGTGACCGCTGAACAGATGGGATGAGTCTCACCAGGCCTTTCGGGGACAGGGCTGGGTCTGACTGTGGGCCCATGCCATCAGAGGACACCAGCCCAGGCTGGCTCTCAGACCAAAGGGCACTTGAGCTTGTTTTACAGAGGACCATGCTGAGGGTCAGAAGCAGAGCCCCTGATGGAAGCCAGGCTGGCTCTCTCTGCACCCTGCTCCTCAGAGGGCTGGGCTTGATGAATAGGAGGCCCTCAGAGGAGGGAGGAGCACTGAGTCCTGACGTCTAATGATTGTATCACTCACTGCCTTGGACTGAGTCCCAAAGCGGTGGTCCAGTGAAGTCAGGAGGCAGCAAAGCAGCCAGATAATCTCCCCGCATGCCCTCCAGAGACCAGCGCAGAGCTAATGGACTTGCCTCTGCCCTGTTCCCTGGGCCCTGCCGAGCAGCAGCCTGATCCCAGCCTGACAGCTTGCAGGATGTGTGCCCCACTGATGCCTCATCAGGTGGGCACCCGAGGGGGACGAGGTCATCACCCACTGCAGTCGTGTTGTGGGAAATTCCAGCCAGCAGGGAAACCACACGCTACTGTTACAGACTTGTGGTCCTGGCGTGGAGAAGCAACAGGAAGGAAGAGAGGTGACCCTTCCCCCAGGAGCCTGGAGCTGCTCAAACATGCTTGCTGGAGCCCCTGGCTCTGCTCCTTATTTTTGCTATGCCCTCTTGTCCAGGCACAAATGCAAGCCACACTACTGTCTCAGTGTCCCTGTGGGCAGCTCGCCCATCCCACTCCCTGAGACACAGGAGTCTAGGAGCAGAGAGACAGACCTGCCCGAAGCCCTGTGTAGAATGAGCTTTTGCCCAGGCTGAAACCTGGCCACCAGCCTCCTCCAGCTGGAGAGAGGAGATCTGTGCATGCTCAGGTAGGACTGGTTTTGCTTCTGCAATGGTTACACTGACAGCCTCTGGGGAGGGCACATCTGCCAGGACAAGATGGCTGAGATGTCTGTCCTGAGGCCTGAGCCTGGGTGAGGAGAGCCCAGGGAAGGGGACCCACCAGGCGACAGGGCAGGACAGAGGGGCATCACGGCTCAGCGGCCCAGCACTGGGGTCTGGTGTCCCCACCTGTCTCACCTCCCCTTCTTCCCTCTCCTTCCTTCCCTTCCTTTTCTTCCCCTTTTAACTTCCTCTTCCCTTTCCTTCCCTTCCTCTTCTCCTCCCCTTCCTCTTCTTCCTCCTCCTTTCCCTCATCTTTACATTACCCACAAGAGGTCCCATCTAAAGCCAAAGCTCATTTCACAAAAGTCCCAAGATGGTCCCCACTTACAAGGAACACTAAACTTCTTTCCAAGGGCCCCAGAACCAGCTCTCCAGCTTGAAGGCCACCTTATGTCTCCGACCCCCTTTCTCTAACCAAACTCTAATAAAGCATCAACTCCCCACATCCAGGAGACCATGTCCTGCTGGCATCCTCTACTTTCTAACCCCTGAGGAAATGGAGCTCTTTCAGAGGAAACCCAGGGTGAAGCTCATATATTTGCAGGCTGGAGGGACAGAGAAGGCTGCACTGGGTGAGAAGTCTTTCCCTGACATCCCCACTGCCCAGGGACCTCTTGAGTTATGACACTACACATCTCAAATGTAGTTCAGTCCAGCCCCAATACCCAAAAGGAAGGGCACCCCAGAGTCCAACCCAGAGCACACACAGCACTGTGGGTTCTGCCTGGCAGCCTGAACTTGTCCAGAATCAGCCTGGGACCCCTCTGACCAGCAGCCTTGCAGAAAAGAGAGTAGAGGGTGGGTGGGATGTATGTGTCATGTCTGGTACCAGGAGTATTACAGGCAGGGGACATTTGAGCAAAGCCTCCTCTTTTCTTAAAAAAAGAAAAATAGAAATAGAAAGAGAAAGAGGGAAAGAGAAAGAGAAAGAAAGAAAGAAAGAAAGAAAGAAAGAAAGAAAGAAAGAAAGAAAGAAAGAAAGAAAGAAAGAAAGAAAGAAAGAGAGAAAGAGAGAAAGAAAAAAAGAAAGAAAGAAAGAAAGAAGAAAGAAGAAAGAAAAGAAAGAAGCAAAGAAGCAAAGAAGCAAAGAAGCAAAGAAAGAAAAAGAAAGAAAAGGAAGGAAGCAAAGAAAGAAAGAAAAGAAAGAAGGAAGGAAGGAAGGAAGGAAGGAAGGAAGGAAGGAAGGAAGGAAGGAAGGAAGGAAGGAAGGAAGGAAATAAAAGATGACTTTACAATGATTTGAGAACACGAATTTAAATGAGAAGGTCCCCACTATTAAGGGCTCAGCTGAGTCCTCTCCACATTCCTATGCTGCCATTTTAAACCCCAGCTTCTTAGAACAGCACGGAATTTGGAGAAAAGGTCTTTAAAGAGGTAATTAAGTTATAATGAAGCTGTTAGAATGAGCTCTAGAGTGCCTGGTGTCCTCATAAGAGCAGACTGAGACATCCCGACACGAGTGCACGCGCGCGCACACACACACACACAGAGAGGAAGTGTCATCTTCAAGCCCAGAGACACTGGAGTAAGAAGGCTTATCAGTATCTCAGGACTGGACTTCGGTCTCCACAGCTCTGAGCCAGACGTTGCTGGCGCTGGCAGAACCCCGTCCTCAGTGCTACCTTGCTACAGCTGCCCAAGATCGTATGGTGACTTTGTCTCAACTTTGGGAGACACTTTCTCCAAAGTGAAGCCTCTCTTCCATAACCACACAATTATTCTGATTTATTCATATTATTTCACAGTTACATTTGTACAAAGATGACTATCTTAATATGATCTGTGGGAAGATTTCCTTCAACATGAGTGTTTCATTTTTTCCCTTTGACTTTAAAAGAAATGCAGTCATTTTTGTAGGTGTCCAAGAGTTTGAGGTCACAGGCTTGTGTGTGTGAAGCTCACTGGTGAATTCGGCCCCACTCACATCCCTGGGAAGCCACTGCAGAGTCCACGCCACCAGGTACCCAAGCAGGGCAGTCACGCAAGTGGAGAGCCCAGCTTTCCCCACAGAAAGGCTCCCCGCCAGTGTGTGAGTCCTAACCATGGCCAGGGCTAGGGTTTGAGGGCATCATACAGGAGGCCGAGACTCTCTGTTGAATGCATCAGTGCTTTGGGCTTTTATTTCTTTGGCTTTGTTCCAAGCCTTTCTTTCAATGGAACCCCACTTGGGAACACAGGGGATGAGATGAGGGCAGAGAGCAGCCCTGGCTGAGTCAGGGGCAGGAGTCCGGACCCCCCTCACTCCTGCACAACCTTGAAGGTACCTCCCAGAAACCCAAGGATCCCAAGGGCACTTTCAGAAAGGCATATGCTGGGGAAGGGAAGGTCTAAGTCACACACCGTGTGGCTGTGTGATCTGAGAACCTGGGAAAGGGGGCTAAGGATGGGGTGTGGAAGGGCAGGATCTGCAGCCAGAGATAGACACTGGCTGGATGAGTCTTTGAGGAGGACCACAGGGTCCTGTCCTGGACACTATGGGGATCTGACCCCAAAGTAAGGAGGTCATGGGCCCTGCTGTCACGAACAGTGACCACAGGCACCATGATAGTGCACATGGCCATCGCGGCCACAGGGATCACAACCACATGGTCATCATGGTCACAATATCCATGTGCATGGGTGCATGGTCACAGCCATCAGAGACACAGCAATAACACACTCTACATGTATGTGCAATGTCTTGTCTTGCAGGGCCCCCGGGGCATTCCTGCTGAACGCATTAGCAGGCCAGGGCAGGTCCCAGCCCTGCGTGGAGCTCTCCGGCAAGCTAATCCCTGCATTGCTGGGACATGAAGTCATCGCTTCGTCTACTGTGGGCGGCCAGGTACATCTGGCTTCATTTAGTGCCCCCACTGAGCAGAAACACATGTGGCTCTGTGCTTCCCCGAGGTGGGTGTCCTGTGCAGGCTTCTGAGGGGCCATGAGGAGGGGTCTACAGCATCTTTTGAGAAGTGTGGTTTTTGGCACATAAGTCTTCTGTGAGACGTAATTAGGTTCTGTGGAAAAAAGGTTTCCTTAGTCCAGTGTATTTGGCAAAGTGCATTGAAGCCAAGCAAGCAGAGAATTGTGGGCCTTCCTGGAGACTTGAGAGGAGACCCTCAGTGGAGAGAATAAAAAGCAGGGTTTTCTAAACACGTTTTGCTGGAAGACCAGGAAGGACATTTCCGGCTGCAGCTCCACAGGAAGTCTAGCTCTCTGTGGGCTGAATTCTCCAGAGCAGTCTCAGCTCACACAATAGTAAATCCAGACACAGGCACTTCCACCATGCAGCATTGTCAAAGCCACATGACCACACCTCCCTCTCCACTACCCTCAGTCTGTTCTCTGGCTCAATACCCTGGCTGGGTCAAGATGGCAGCCACAGAACAGGGTTGGCTTCAGTTACAGAGTGAAGGAAATCTTTCCCAGAAATCTTCCCCAGAACCTCTCTTTACATTTTATTGGACAGAACTGTGTCACCTGTTCCTGCCTAAACCAATCATCAATGGCAGTAGGTTCATGGTTCTCAAACTGAGAGTCTAGGCACCCAAAGAACCCCATCAAATTCAGAGGTACCAAAAGATATTTTAAATTTTCAAGGAAATCTCAGAACTAATGGACCTCTTCTGGATATCCATGAACTACTACCTCAAAATACTTCATACCTGTCAATATTAGGTCCCATTCTATTCCTTTGAAAAACTCATAATTTTGGGCCAGAGATTTAGTTCAGTGGTGCCAGCACCTGCCTCACAAGTGCAAGGTCCCTAGCTCAAATGCTGTAACCACAAACAATACCAGGTGTGGTGACTGACCCCCTCCGTGACACATGCACACACCAATCAGTACCACACACCACAACACTGGTTGTAGTGGCTCACACCTGTAATCCCAGCACTCAGAAGGCAGAGGCAAGAGGATTGCTGTGAGTTCAAGGCTTACCTGGGCTACATAGTTAGCTCAGGACCAGCCTGAACTACAAAGCGAGACCTTGTCTCCAAAAAAAAGAAAAAAAAGAAAAAAGAAAAAGAAAGAAAGGAAAAGAAAAACTCACCGTTTTGAGGTATTGGGGGTTGCCTTTCTTAAGTGATTTTTATAGTAACATACTTATTTAAGAATAGACTAGATCTATCGTACATGTGTCATGACTAGGGATAGTAAGAATACACTGCATAAATTTTCTAAGAGCATATTTTTTTAAAGTCTGGCTATTATTTTTTCTAAGAATGTATTTTAAGACATGATATGAAGTAATAGATATGTTAAGTAACTTGACTGGGCCATTCATAAGATATGCATGCCTCAAAATGTCATGTAATAAAGCATAAAGATACACAATTTTGTCAATCTAAACACATAAATTGAATAAGTCAAAGTGCTACTTCCTTTCCAAAAAATAAAACAAATTTTTAAACATAAAAAAGTAAATTAATTTAAATTATTACTTTCTCCTTTTAGTTTGTGTGTATTGGGTTTGCAGTTGGCTCAAAAACTGTTAGAAGGACTAAGTTGTCTCAACCTTATTCACAAAGAGTTGGGGTGTTGTAAAAAAAAAAATTTACTGAGACTAAGAATCCCAAGAACAGAGAGAGTTGGGGGACTTCTACCTTAGACTGATCATGGTTTATAGGAGCTTAGACCATTTTTGTACAAGTAAATGAGAGGAGTCTGCACCCATGCTCCCTCTGTCCTTGACTGCTTTCTCATCCGGGCCTTTCCTTCCCTCATGCCACCTTTATCCAAGAACCAGCTGTGCCTTATCTGACCCCCATCCCCGACACATGCACACAGTCCTATATGGCCAGTCCCCCTTACAGAGAAGGATCCCAAAGCCCAGAGGGGCCACCCTCCCAGGGACATGCTGTCAGCAAGTGACAGGAGTGCAGGGGATCGGCCTCAGCACCAGTGCCTACCATGCCATCCCCACCATGCACATGCTACCCTCTGTGTGCCAAGCTGCCTGGCACATTGAACTATTTCTCTGTAGGTGGTGAGTTTTGGATGGAGAATTTCCCAGTGAGTTACTTCTAGAGCATCTGGCAAAAGCAGAGAGAGAGAGA
>PVIC010046750.1:0-14199 GCA_004025085.1 Thryonomys swinderianus
AACCTAGTCACTGAGCTTATCTATGTCCACAGCAAGTTGTTAATTGCCGATGATAACACAGTTATTATTGGTGAGTATTGGTCTGTGATTATGTTTCCTTGCAAGTTGACTTACTCATGCACAAATCTTTCTTGTTTATTCTGTGCACAGTTTCTTTGCAAAGAAATTAACATACTATCTAAAGCATTCCTGGTACAATTATGTTCCCTTGTATCCTTTATAATCTGTTTTTATCTATAAAAAAGTCAAAGCTACAGAGCAGTGAAATTGACTTTTTGCAATTCACTTGTTCAAAAGGCAGCTATTCAACCCAAGAACCTAGTTTGCCTGTCTTCATTCATTCTTTATTGATAAATAGTAGAAATAATATTATTTGTTACTCTTATTTTGAATCCCAGTGCCTAGATTTCTGGGATTGGAAATGGAAAAATGTGGAGGGAAAGTGGCATAAAAAGAGTACCTTCTGTTAATCTGTATGTGCTTACAATACATCTGCCTAACCATTACCATAGATCTGAAGTTATTTAAAAGCCAAAGTCCTCTTGTTAATGTATTGTTGAATATGTATTTTCCATTCACTATTTTTCCTAATATCTGCATTCTGGGTGTCATTAACCAAGGTGCAAAGCAAGCCAGATATATTGGTATATATGGGGCTGTGGAGCAGGTTGTATATTAGTGATAAGATGAACCCTACACTAAAGTTTACAGTTTTTTTCTCAACAAGGACACACACAGTGGATTCCTCCAAGACATCTTCCACGAATTTAGAAGTCACTGGTTTTGCATTCTGCCCATATTAGATCTAGTTGGACAGAGAGATGGATTTTTATCTTCATTCTCATATACACCAAAAACTTAATTTTACCATCATTCAGTTGTTTTACCTTTAATAATATGTTAGTATATAACACAGGAAGATAAGGTTGAGAAACAGAGTTAATAGCCACCCAGATAAATGAATTGAGGAGGGTGGAAGCATGTTATGTTGTGCTAGGACATGTCCCACTATTGAGGATTCTGCTCATCTGTTTTAAATTAAATGCAGTTTTTTTTAGCTACAGTAAGATAATCCTCTCGTCTTTAAGAAATTAAATGTCACTAAGTGTTTTGAATTTTTTTGGCAGTTACTATGCCATTTCCATCTCCATCCTCCTTGGAGGAAAGAAAACAATTTAATATCTAGGAGTAATTAGACTGTTTTATCTGGAATATGATTTGAAGAATAGTTCTGAAGCCAGAGAATGTACAGACATAAACCACAGTGTGTGTGTGTGTGTGTGTGTGTGTGTGAGAGAGAGAGAGAGAGAGAGAGAGAGAGAGCGAGAGAGAGAGCGAGAGGAAGAGACAGAATAGGAAGATTGGGTAGATTGATTCTCATTGATTCTTTCACTATTTGTACAGAGCATTTAAGAAAAACATCTTGTTCTTCCATGTGTTGCTCTATAGAGATTGAAACTCTTTAGGGGTTTATTTATTCCCTCTCCTCCCTCAATACTCGAAGTTTCTCTGACTTCCCCTGCAGCAATTCTGGCCTTGTTCTTCAAAAACCAAGCTCACAATATCTTTATATTAAATTTGGCAGTAACAGCAGGAAGAGAAAATATTGACGTTTGCTGAAATGGAAAAATAAACAAAGCCATGTAAAATTCAATCTCTTCAAGATTTCAGAATGTTTGGGATAAAAATTGACAAATGTAAATATTTTCCTTTGAAAAGTCGCTTTGACTTTCAGCCTTTTTTACATAAAGCATTAATGCAAGTTAGTACTCAGTAATAGACCTAACTAACAATTAAATAGGTTTTTTTAGGTTTTAATTGACTTATTTTCTAGAATAGGCTTTGAGCCCTTGAAGGTTATAGTTTATTTAGGCTGGGAATAATTGATGAATTTTGCTTAGAATTTTATCTAGTCTTAAAACCAAAGATGTAGCCATGGGCTTATGAAGAGGTCTTGCTTACTGCCCTCAGAGAATGAATTTCTTTCTTCTTTCCTTAAGAGTGTTGTGCCATAAAGAATAGATTTCTCTCTGGGAAAGGTCTAAGTTATTTTCTTCATTTTATCTCAGTGGAAACTCTCCCATTTGTTGTTTCTACATGTCAGCCTTGCTCAAGTTCATAACAGAGAGTGTTATTTACTATTCTCAAAACAAGTTAAATTGACAATATTTTATAGATTTTAAATAAGTAATTAAAATGAAGAGGAGGTTAAAGTAGCTAGTAATTTTTCTAAAATGGTAAATTTATACCATAGTTATTGAATAACCAACCAAAGGGAAATGACTAACCTCATTTTTCTTTGTTCATTTGCTTCATGAGGAAAGGTTTATTTTTGTATATTGAAGATTGTTTTTGTATCTGTTTTTGATTACCTATAGACCTGAGTAGTCCTACTGGGCATGAGATCTCAGACCAAATCCACTGTACTTATCCACTTCCTTCCTTCCTTCCTTCCTTCCTTCCTTCCTTCCTTCCTTCCTTCCTTCCTTCCTTCCTTCCTTCCTTCCTTCCTTCCTTCCTTCCCTTCTTTTCTTCTTTCTTTTATTTTATTTTTAGACAAGGTCTTACTTTGTAGTTCAGGCTGGCTCTGAGCTCACTATGTAGCCCAGGTAAGCCTTGAATTTGTGGTGATCCTCTTGCCTCTTCCTCCCAAGTGCTGGGATTATAGGTGTAAGCCACCACACCTGGCTGCTCATCTGTTCTTATTCTGGTACATAAACTAACATGTATGTGTTCTCCTAACCAAAAAAGTCTGTCCCTTAAGTAGAATTTAAAGCTATTCCATTGATGAACTCAGATGATTGTTTTCTAGTTTGCACTAATTTATAGCAAATCCCAGATGGGTCGTACAAAACACAAATAGAATAGCAAAGTTCCCCTCGGAATGCTCAGGAATAGAGCGAGAGCAGCCATTTTTCCTCATAACATCAGAAGCATTGGGATGGTTCTTGCAAGACTGCAGCTAAAATGGTCACAGTGTGTGGGCAGATGGGCATGTGAAGGTCATGAATATTCATATTGAATGGCTAGCTAGAGAGTGGCATACAATGGTCTGCAGTAGACCTGCTCCAGTGAAGAGGGATTTACACTAATTTTTCAAAGATCTAGTCCTATGGGTTTTATCTCTGCTATGTTAGGATCACTTGGAAGGGCTTTAAAATGTCTGCTATATACTTTAAAATGGGTCAAACCCCAAAACAAATCAAAATGAGGGCTATAAGGTGGACCTAGGGACACTGCAATATTCAGTGCCTGCTTTCTACCTCAAGGATGTTTATCTAATTAATCTGGTTCTATGCTCAGGCCTTGATGGTAGGGAAACTCTTAGTTTTTGGCTTCAGTCCCCCCCCTTCCCATTGTTTTTTTTTAAAGTTTCCTGGGTGCATGTCACTGTGTAGTCAGAACAGAAAATTCCAGATATGGAGGCACTGGGAACACGAGTGGGTGGAGACTACAGTGTAGCCCACTTGGACTTACCTGAGAAAGTAGTTTTTCTTGAAAACAAAAGCAAACAGAGCAGAGTTAATGCTTTACTTTTCTATTACTGCTGTAACAAGTGGCCAAAAGCTTAGTGGCTGAAGAGATCACTCATTTATGAGGTGATATGTCTGTATATTAGAAGTCCAGCGTGCATCTACAATCAGGTGCCAACAAGATTAGTGCATTCTTGGGCCGGAGATTTAGCTCAGTGGTTCCAGTGCCTGCCTCGCAAGCGCAAGGTCCTGAATTCAATCCCGGTAAGCACATACAATGCTGGGTGGGCATGGTGACTCACGCCCACCAGCCATCAATACCACATACCACAGTGCCGGGTGTGGTGGCTCACACCTGTAATCCCAGCACTCGGGAGGCAGAGGCAGGAGGATTGCTGAGTTCCAGGCTTGCCTGGGCTACATAGTGAGCTGAGGGACAGCCTGAACTACAAAGCGAGACCCTGTCTCAAAAAAAAAAAAAAATGATTAGTACATTCTTTTCTGGGGGATATAGAAGAGAATACATTTACTGGCCTTTCAGCCTTCTAGATTTGCTCAAACTCTTTAGTTCCTGCTGTGCTTCCTCCATCTTTGAAGCTGGCAAGCTTTCACCTCTGGGAATTCCCAGAAGTCTCAGTTTATCCCTTTGTAAACATGTCTTCCAGGTTGGATCAGCACCTATATCATCACCCTGTTTTACAGTCAGCCATTACCTATCTTACCTTCATTTGTAGACTTAAGTCCTCTTTACATGTAACCTAACATATTCACAGGTATTAAGAATTAGAAACTGGACTTCTTTGGTGCTAGTGTTCTGTCTACTATGAAGGGATTCACAATTTCTTAAGCAGGACATAAGAAAAAGCATGCACCACAAAGCAAAAGATGAGTAAATTTAACTATATTAAATTTAGAATTTTATTTACTAAAAACTTTATAAAGAGAATGAAAAACCACAAACTGAAAGTATTTATTTACAACATTTTTGATATTCAAAACTCATGAAGAACTTCTATAAGGCAATAAGACAAACATCCAAATAATATATGGTAGAGCAAAGGAATTTTTTAAAATTTTTTTATTGTTACAATTTATATACATCTCACAAGCACACATAACATCGGGGAATTTGTACCAATATACAACACAAGTTAATTCTCATTTTTACCCATATCCCTACCCACCCACACCTCCCTACCCCCTATATACATGCTCTTTATTTTCTTTCAGAATCATATTTATTCCTTCCCCTCATTACATCCCCACATCAAATTTCCTTTGGAAATTTCCCATTTACAAAACCTGTCATACTTTCTAGAACTCATTTGTATCTACAGGTGCTCATATCAAAGAAAAGATTTGGTATTTGCCTATCTGTGATCTGTATATTTCACTTATTAGTGTGTCCTCCAGGTGTATCCATTGAGCAAAGGAATTTTGTAGGAACCACACCAAAGGGTCATAAACATGTGAAAGGATGTTAATACTCATTAATATAATAAGTACATAAATGACAGTTTTTGGAATTACCAGAGTGGAAAAAATTAAAAGTTGGGCAGTCTAAAGTATTGGCAAGATGGTAAAGAATATAGGAGCTTCTGTTCACTGCCAGGGAGAACATAATTGGAAACTGCTTTGGAAAATATCCTGACATTACCTAGTGAAGTCACAACCCTGCATCCTAGTGGCCTACTCTGTTCACAGAGTCTAGGTACACCTTTGTGTGTGTGTGTGTGTGTGTGTGTGTGTGTGTGTATACCAAGAAACCAGTATACACCTATAAAGCACAGAACTGCAAAGCTCTAGAAGCAAGCCAGACAGCCCTGAGTGGTAGATGAATAAATAAATACCTGTTGTGCTCATTCAAGAAAAAGAAATGCATTACAATTATGCAGAAATAAATCCCAAAGACATAACATTGAATGAAAGAAGCAAATTTCAAAAGATACTCTGTTGTATGAATCAATTATTATAAATTAAAAATAAGTCAAGAATAAAGTACTTTCTGTTCAGGAAAACATGGAGAACACAAAGTTCAGCATTAGCTCTCCCTGGCAGGGGAGGTGCATGGAGGCTTTCTGGGATGTGGTGATATTCTTGGCCCGGGTGATGAATTCAACATGTACTCTTATGCTTTGTTCTTCACAAAATTTAATGTTTTCTAATAGTAGACTTGGAAAAGAGCACTTTCTAAAAATTAAGTAACTTTGAGACAGTGAAGGCAATATCCTAATACAAATAAGGAACTATAGTTGCCATAAAAATAATGCATGAACTCAGGGCATATTTATTATGAAACAATTCAAGCACTAAGAACAAGAGAGAGTAAAAAATCCAAATTCTTACTGTTCTCCATCTCTTCCCTGGCAGCAACCCACCGCCCTTGGCAGTTCAGGTCCATCTTCCTAGATCCTTTGCTCTCTCTTCTCCTGTATATTGTACAGAAATGAGCACATCCTCCAAATGCAGTACCTCTTGTTCTGAATTTTACTTTCAGAATACAGGAACAGTTAACCATAGACTAGAGACTGTGCTTACATCCATCCATATCTCCTTCTCAGTGTCACATTTATTAAGCTTCTTTATATTTTCCCCTTTAATCCAATCATCTATCTAATACAGTTGAGATCAGTGCTCTAATTTCAGATCAGCTCTCTAAGTGCAAGAGCCAAACCTTATCTCTAACAATTCTAGCTCACAGTGCCAGAAATGTACTCCTACCCCAGGAGTGTGGGGAGGGTGCTTGGAGACCTGTGTGTGTGTGTGTGTGTGTGTGTGTGTGTGTGTGTGTGTGTGGTTTTCCAGGCTGGCTCACATCCCTGTTTCCTGACAGTGAGCAGAACAGGGTGTCTCATTCCAGCAACCCCAGCCTAAGAACAGCCTCTGCCGGCAGCAGGAGGATGGTCAAGTCCTAAAGTTACACAGTGCAGGCTTCATTTCTGGTATTCTTATAATTTTCACATCTGCATGAGGTGATGGGAGTGATTAAACCAGAAAACAGGCCTTGGTGCAAACACTACATTTAAGCAAATTCCCCTTCCTGATGGCACTGGGCTCTGGCGCAGCTCTTCTAGGCATCCAATAATAATGCTAACATAACATTGGTAGAGCAGAACAGAGAGCAGTGAGTGCTTTCACTCCAAGGTGTATATCATGATCTCAGTTATATGAAAGCCCAAGCAAAAGCTGAAAAAGATTAAATGATTGTCCAATTATTGCTGGCCATTTATCAAGCCCAAAAATATGGCTGCAAATTTTATAACTTAATGAAAATGTAAATCTATGAATAAAGGACAGCTTGCTACTTACACATCTGTTTGAATGTTTTAAAGATTTCTGCCTTATAGTACTTAAATGCACCCCCAAATTTCTGTAGGGCACTCAATACTTTGTCTTTCCTGGCTACCACTCACAGGAATAGTCATCAACTCCATGCCATCACCCCTGGTAGATGCCTCTTGAGGACATCTCTTGAGGACAGTTTTCTCCCATGCACAGAATCCCTCCAGTTGGGATCAGGGGAGGGTTGATATCACTTTTCTTCTCTGGCTACCCAGTCATGGGGCCCAGGCTGGTAGTGGGGGGCTAAGGCTGACCTTCCCACTCCACATTTGCCAAGGCAGCGAGTGTGGCAGCTAGGGGAAGAGAAACAAGAGAGGAAAAGTCAGCCCGGCCCCTTCTATACTTTGTAGGATGCCTGAAGGATTCAATAGCGCAGACCTGCAGCAGTTAATGCAGAAAGTGTGCTAGGGTTTCTGAACTCACAGCAGAGGACTGCAGAAAGCTCAGACTGAACTAATATGAAAGGATTTGCCCTTCACATGTGAAAGTCAACATTTTCAGCTCATTTGGATTTAAAAACAAAACAGTGAAATTGATACAGAAGCTGTTGGTTGGTTGCCACACAAATGCGGCAAAGTGTGGAAAGTCCAAAGCACTAATGACACAGCCTACATTTAAGATTAGACTGAGGGTTGTGAAGTTACACTTGGTTTCAGCATTCATAATTCTGTGACTGAGTTAGAGTCTGTGTAGAATCTTATTATTAACTTTAAAAGCAAAGTCATCTTCTGTACTAGAGTTGTCAGCACGTCTTTCTTCTCGTAGTACTTCATGGTTGGATTGATTGGAGTCATTTGAGCCACCTACAGAGAGCTCAACTTGAAGCACATGAAACAATAGGGAAATGTATTATTTCATATACCAGAAAATTCTAATGTTGGCTAAGGTTCAAAACCTTTCTTCTTTCTGTTCTTCATCTTCAACTTGTTTGTCTCCTTGTGTTTGCAAAAAGGCTGCAACTGCTCTCAGAATTATGTCCTCCTCCAACCTTTCAACTCAGAATCCGAAGGCTGAAACAGACAGCATCCGTTTCTTTCGCTGCTTTATACAAAGAACAAAAAACTTTCTCAGAAACCCCCTGGACACTTTTCTTCATTTTGCATTGGCTGGAACTATTCCAAGTGCCAATTCCTAAGCCAGTCAGTGGTAGAAATAATGAAATTACCATGGCTGGCTTAGGCAGGTCAAGATTCACCCCTGCATTGGGGAAGGCCCTGTCTCTCTAAGGCACAGCTGCCCCTCGAGACTTTAAACAGAATTCGGGTCTTATCAGGAAGGGAGAATAGACAGTGGAGGACAACAGGCAGTGTCCACTGCAACAGAACAGTCATTCAGTTTTATTGTTTCTCCTTCCAGGTTCTGCCAACATAAATGATCGAAGCATGCTGGGGAAACGTGACAGTGAGATGGCTGTCATTGTACAGGATACAGAGACAGTTCCGTCAGTAATGGATGGACAGGACTACCCAGCTGGCCGGTTTGCCCAAGGACTACGGCTGCAGTGCTTCAGGTTGGCCCTCCAAAGCTGTGTGCACACTTTTACTCTCTTCCCAGGGTCCTCTTGCCATTAGCAGTGTGTTCTGCTGGGTTCTTCTTTATCTGAAATAGTGTCTCCTAGAACACAGAATGTGTACACTAGTATGTGAAATGCCTTTACTCAGTACACAAACTTTTTTTTTTACTTTAATAGTTGTGATTTTTATAATAGGACAAACCAGTATTTTTAATTGATTTTATTGGTCCATTTTATACAGATCATGATCACAATCAACATTAAGAATTGGTGCCAGTATATGACATGACTTAATTCTCATTTTTAATAGATTGCCTTAGGCCCTGGCCAAGAGAAGCCAGGTAGGACTTATTTGTAAGTTTTTAGGGGCAGTTCACTTTTAAATATTCAAATGGTTCAGTAATATTAAGATATAATCAAAATCAATGGGGGGTTACCCACTTTCCGGGCCCCCCTTCTGTCTCTCTTAAGGCAGAAGCTTTCTCTCTCAATAAAATTTTCCTACTCAAACCTCCGTCGTTCCCCCCGAGATAACCAAAAAAAAAAAAAAAATCAATGAAAGTTATTCTAGTGACTACCACTGTTGTATTTAAAGATGGAGTCTTCACTACTGAGATGTAGGATAGCACCAGATACAATATTTGAACAAATGTAAGGTCAAGCAGAAAGATTGCCATGAGAAAGCCACAGTTCTCCACCCCTACACAAGTCCTTCATTTGATTAAGTGCTTTCAAGAACACTGCAGGGCAGGGTTCTAACTGACCCCCCAGACCAGCAAAATGATTCTTCTAGAACCTTCTAGATCATGTCATTCCCCTGCTCGGTACTGTCCATTGGCTTCTCATCTCACAAGTCAATGAGCAAGTAAGGCCCTTGCTCATACACTAGTATCACTACCATTTGTGCAGTACCCTAACTACTTTCCCACCCATAGAACTTTTCAGAGTCCACCTTTTGTGCTTGTAATACTAAACTTCCATGATACTGTTTCATTATGGCTCTAGGGTGAGATGCAGCAAGTGTCCCTGACATAGTTTGGGATTGTCCTTCATTTTATTAGGGGAAAGGCACTGCATTACAACAATGTTGCTTTAATTCTTTGTGGTTAATGGTCCATTTTGGAAACTTAAGGTACATACTGAGCACCTCACTCCCTGTAGATGTGCAGCCATTACCCTCGTTTCTAGTGGTCCAAATTCTGGCTTCTCAGGCCAAGATGAGCTTGGAGTCCAGAGACATCACCTCTGTGCCTCTGCTCTGATAACTCAAACCATCGCTCAAAGCCTGTCAAGAACTAACAACTTTTACTGCTTTATTGATTACCTCCCTTTGTTACTAATTTTATTACTAATATTTTTTCAAACCATTGATATTTCAATAAAGTGCTAATGTTACTTGTTTTCCATAGCAGGAAAATTTAAAATTAGTACCCTGCTAATCAACTAACTGATTGCCTTCTGTAGCATATGAAAGAAAACAAATACTTGCTTTTGTAAGCTGAAAATATATGTCATATCTTTTCAATTCTGTGAAACTTAAAGGGGTAAGCTTCGGGATGGGCTTCTTTGTAACATTTTAAGCGTACAATAATTATGGATGGAGGGGGTTCTGGTAGATAACACTTTTTTATTTGCTTTTGCAGTACTAGGGATTGAACACAAGGCCTTGTGCTATCAAGAGAAATTCTGAAACACTGTCATTGAACTAAGTTTTCAGTCTTTTTTGATTTTTTTAATTTCAAGACAAGAGTTTGCTAAATTGTACAGTCTGGTCTCAAACTTGCAATCCTCCTGCCTAAGCCTTTTGAGGAGCTAGGATTATAAACATGCTCCACTATACTTATGTGTAACACATTTTTATTGTAGAAATTTGGCAAATAAAGAAAAGCAATAAGAAAATTAAATTAATCTATAATATTGCCACCTGTTCTTAATAATTTTTAAAATTAATTTTCAGTTGACATTTAAGAATTAAATATATTTATGGGTACTATGTGATGGTTTGATTTATATATTCATTATGTAAAAATCAGGTTAAATGTCCCTGTCCCTTCAAACATTTACCATTTCTTTGTGGTGGAAACACAAATGAAAAAACTTTTCTTTAGTGCTTTGAAATATATAATATTTATCATTACCTATACTCGCCCTACTGTGCAATAGCAGAGCAGAGCTATGCCTATGGTAGTACCCACTGACCCATTTTCCCATCCCCCTCCCCATCCTCTGGTGACCACCATTCTACCCTCAATTTCCATGAAGTCACCTTATTTACATTCTGTATAAATGAGATTACATAGTACTTATCTCTCTGTGCCTGGATTATTTTAATTAACACCCTACAGTTCTGTCCATGTTGTCACAAATAATAGCATTTCATTCTTTTTTATGACTGAATAGGGTTGCATTATGTATATACCACATTTTATTTATCCATTAGTTCATGGGCACTCAAGTGTTTCCATTTTTTGCATATTGTAAATACTGCTGCTGTAAATAATGAAAGTGCAGATGTGTCTTTGACAGAATTGTTAGACTAAATGACAGTGCTATTTTTAATTGTTTAAGGAACTTTCATGTTATTTTCCCTAATGGATGTACTAATTTACATCCTCACCAACAGTGTGAGGTTTCTCTTCACATCCTTGCTAATGTGCTAACAATTTTAACATTTGATATGTATTATTCCACTTTTTGTGTGTATATATCATAATATGCTGCATTTCTTTTTCTGAAGTAACACTAGAATTTTGTAGGCTTATGATATTATTTAAATAATGTTACACATTTTTCCATATCAGTAAGTGTGCTTCTGTAACATTTTTTTTTTTTTTGAGGCAGGGTCTCGCTTTGTAGTTCAGGCTGGCCTTGAGCTCACTACGTAGCCCAGTCAAGCCTCCAACTCAGCAATCCTCCTGTCTCTGCCTCCCAAGTGCTGGGATTACAGGTGTGAGCCACCACACCGGCTATAACATTTTAATAGTATATCACATCTCACTGTATGTGTAGGGCATAATTTCTTTAACAAATACCTCATGTTTGGCACCTTTCTGCTGATATTAAAATGGGTAGCTGGAAATGTAGCTCAGTGGTTCTGGCGCCTGCCTAATAAATGCAAAGTCCCTGGTTCAGTGCCCAGTAACCATATACAACAATACCAGGTGTAGTGACTCACACCACCACCAATCAGTACCACATATGACAGTGCTGGGTGTGGTGGCTCACGCCTGTAATCCCAGCACTCGGGAGGCAGAGACAGGAGTATTGCTTAGTTCGAGGTTGGCTTGGGCTATGTAGTGAGCTCAGGGCCAGCCTGAACTACAAAGCAAGACCCTGTCTCAAAAAAAAAAAAAAAGTTTATTTGTATATATGATTTTGTGGAGCTTCTTGTTTCCTCAGACTAAAGAAGCTTCTTTTGCCATCTAATTTATTATATACCAGTGATAGTCTAGAGGCTTTTTCTTTCTGTTTTTACTAAATTCTGTCATTTTAGTCTTTCCCAATTTGTTGAGGTTTAAATGAAGTATCATCATTCTAATTTGCACTTTTAAGGTTTGTGAGAAATGTGTTTATTAGTTATAAGTAATTGTTCTTTTGTGAATTACCTAGCCTACACATGTCCTTTGCTCAGTATGTTGGAATGTTTAACTTATAATTAATGATTTATAAATACTTTAAACACTGTGTTTAGGATGATATTTTTGTTTATATGTAAATATGGTTGATCAATTTCCTTTTCATCTTATTTAATAGAGTATTTGGGGAAAACTTATCCAGTATCATTAACCAAAGCTATCAGGTTTTGTCCCCCACCTTCTCCTCTATACTTAGTATGCCTTCCCCTGCTCAATATCAATCCTCCACTTGTATTTTTTCTGCTATGGTACTTGTTTGATTTTACCTTTGCTTTTAACACGTGCAGTTTATTTTAATGTGAGAACTGAGTTTGAAGCTCTAGATTTTTTCTCTAACCAACTGATCCAGAGATGTATCCTGTGCAGTAATAGTCTCTGTTTGCCTATTCCACAGTGCTTCTTTCCATTCAGGGAATTGTCATATGCTGTGGGTCTCCAGTCTCTCTCATATGCTAAACTAAAAATTTGTTTACCAGCATGTCAGTGTGCTAGCATTTTAATACTATGTTTTGCCATGCTACTTCCTCAAGTTAGTACTTTTTCCAGAACAATCTTGAATATTTTTAAGTAATCATTCTTCCATATGAAATTTAGAATTATTTACTCAAAATCTCTGAAATAATTATTACTTTTAAATTAGGATTGTGGCTGCTTTACAGATCAATATAAAAGTACTTGACATCTTTATAATACTGAATCACCCTACTGAAGAAGAAAGTATGATCTTCATTTGATTCAAATTTTTAGTACTTCAGTAAAGCTTTATTTTTTCATTATATGGGGCTGTTCTTTAGTAAACCACCCAGTTTCTTTTTTCTTTTATGCTGATACTTATGTTGCATGAAGAGTTTATTTCTAGGTGCTTTATTTTTGCTGGTAACTTTCACCCTGTCTTAAAGAAGCAGTTGTTTTTGAACAATTAGTTTTCCTTTACCCCAATGGCAAACACAGATAATACATTACAGAGCACCGCAGAAACCTCATGTCAATTTTAGCTTCTCTTTATTACAAAATGTTTCCAAAGATAAATATTGTGGCCTAGAGCACAGCCATTTTCTTACTTAAAAAACACAGCTTCAATCCATTTTCCATCTGGGCTATTTTTGAATAGAAATTGAGAGACACATTTCAATGTGAAATCAATCCTAGAGACAGGATCAACCACCAGGGCACTGCACTGTCATAGACTGAGCTGAACTGTTCATTAAGTCCTGGAAAATTATCCAAACTTTTCAGATATAACCATCATTCAACAGAAACCATTGTTCATGCAAGTAGAGCTGAGATTCATTTAAACTGGAAGACATAAGGAATAGAAAGAACAGAAATAGTATTCTACTCTTTTTCTACCTTCCTATTTGTGTGCATAAACAACTAAATATTAAATAAGCATCATTATACACATCCATATGTAATTACAGTAGTTTTCCCTCAAACTTTAGTCCTCAAAATAATATCCATAGGACTTCATAATATCTTTAGTATGCATTTTCATATAATTTCTCATGGATTAAAAACTGACAGGGAGGAGGGGGTCTGGGTGGGCACCGCGTAGGCCATGCCCAGCAGCTTCTGCTGCCTATGTGTGACCTGTGCCTGCCTCAGGACCCAGGCCGGCCGTCCCAGTGGAGTCTGGGTAAGCGCGGTGACAGTGACTTCCGCCGCCTGCGGGCAGCCTGCCCGCTGCCCTATGCGACCTCCCTCCGCCCCAGAGTCTGGGTAAGCACCGCGGAGGCGCTCAGTGACTCCCACCACCTGCGAGCGGCCTATCCACCCCTGGCCCCAGGCCAGCCGCACAGTGGGACCTCCGTCCACCCCAGGGAGGTCTAGGTAAGCACCGAGGCCGCGCAGTGATTCCCACCGCCTGCGGCGGCCGCTCACCGCTGGACCCAGGCCAGCCGCCCAGGGACCCTACTCCCAGTAGGTGAGTCTGGGTGAGCGGGGCAGGGGCCTTGCAGTGACTTCGGCTGCTCGTGGGCAACGTGCCCACCGCCTGACAGGGCGGCTGGCCGGGGGACTCCATCCACCCACCCCGGATGAGTCTGGGTGAGTGCTGTGGAGGCCGGGCAGTGGCTTCACCGTCTGCTAGCAGCCTGCCCGCCACTGGACGCAGGCCTGACACCGCTGGGAGCTTCACTCCCCTTGGGCGGGTCTGGGTGAGTGAGGAGGAGGTCGCGCAGGGACTTTTGCCGCAGGCTGACAGCCTTGGGTGGTCGCATCCAGACCAGAAGCATGG
>PVIC010046751.1:0-14103 GCA_004025085.1 Thryonomys swinderianus
AAAAAAAAAAAAAAAAAAGTAAGAAAGTACGTAGTTTACTCTGAAGTTCCTGGGCTCAGTCTGTAGTGTCTGCTTTTTCATATAGGAGAACTTTTCATGCACAGGCCGGAAGTGAAGATTTCCTTTCCTCTGCTTGCTCACACCTCCTCCTTAGGGCTCGCTCAGCTCTGAGTTGTCCGATGTCCCCTCACCGCGCACCCATACCCTCTGTCTTTCTCTCTCACTTGCAGGGACGCGACTTTACAAATACAAAAGAAAAGTGTCTCTTCTAATGGTTATGTGTATTTCTTTAAAATGCCACACTCATACTCTGGAAATGCAGATCCTCCGGGTTCTGTAACTAGATTTGTAACTTTGTCCTTAACCCCACCTCTCAGGAGAAAGTTAGCGCCTCCCCCTGGTACTTGTACCAAATCACCCTGGTTAACAACTGGCTAAGAGACTTCTCTCACCATCATCCAGGAAGCAATCCCTAATCAGGCTGGACAAGGATCTCGATGGATATGAGGAAGAGAAAAAACACTTACAAGAAATGGCGAATTCTCTTCCACAATTCAAAGACGGCCGAGAAAAGGTTCTGAATGAACAGTGCCAAAGTACCGTGCTTTTGTGGGAGAGCACAAAATCCGCCGTCGCCGAGTGGTAAGGAAGGAGATCCTCCTGAGTCTGGGCGCTGTCTGAATACACCAGCCTTTGGAAACATCCATATAGAAAACACATCCCAGGGACCTGGTGGAGGTGCACACGCTGCCCGCACCAGCACTTGGTGCCAGGGTCTGTGCCACGCAGTCCCTGAAGCTTGGCGGTGTTGCCAAGTCCCGGGTTCAACCTTGTTGGGGGAACTCTGCTGACCCCAGTGGTCCTCTCTGCTGGATCCTTCTGTGTGCCCCTCCCACGGGCACCCCGGGCATCTGTTCCACCCTGACTCACTGCATGGCTGAGGCTTGAGGGCGAATCTTCTCCAGAGTCATCAGCTAAGTAGTTCTTGGCCGTGCTGGAGACTAGAGTACCAAGTGCCATGTTCTCCACCCTGTTTCACATTTTCACATGGCTGAGCCTGTGATGGGCACAGTGGATAATCTGTCCATAACCTGCAGCTTGCTGATAAGTTAGGCATGAGCATGAAGCATGGTGTGAGGGCCTTGCTGCTCCCAGGTGCCTCCTGGTTAGTGCTGACACTGAGCAGCAGGATCATGAATCCTGTGTCCCATCTTACTTCTGTCAGCTTTTAACTATTTATCTGGTGACAGTGCTAGTCTGGGCATTATGTGTACTGCATTTTGCAGATAAATATATATATCATTGGTCTTAGGTTACACTGGTGAAACAGTATCATAATCCGTACTAAAAGGAAAAGTCCTTTTTTAGACTTGTTAGTCGTGACTGTTAGACTTATAAAAAGAAAGCATGATTCTGTATTTCAATTGTTCAGCTCTTATACTTTGTTTTCACTTTGTAGTCTTGAGCAGTGCCGTAGAGTTCTGGACCTCTTGAAGCAGTATCAGAATTTTAAAAATGTTCTGACAAATCTGATTCAAAAAGAAGAGAATGTCATCTCCAAGCAGGCCTCGTACATGGGCAAGGAGAACCTGAGGAAGAGGATGGCGGAGGTGAGTCTGCACCCTGACAGCCTCTGCGCCAACCTCGACGTGGAGCCCGACACTGAAGGGGTCTTAGGAGCAGAAATGAAACCGGTGTTTTGTTTCATTTTGTTTTTGAGACGGAGTGGTATTGTGGGTCTAGGTTGGCCTGGGACTCGCTGTGTGTGCTGCCCAGGCTGCCTTAGTTTTGCTACCCTCCTGCCTCAGCCTCCCTCAGGCCAGCATCCCAGGATGGCAGCACCACATCTAGGTAAACGAAGTTGCACTTGTTATGAAGAGAAGCCATGGTGATTGTGTCTTACCAGATATTGAGAGTGAATGAGTTAAATGCCAGGGCTTGGAGAAGACAAGTTCCCACACTTCTGTTTGGGGCTTGGGAATGGGGTGATGGTCCCACCGAGGGCTGGAGTGGCCTCCAGCGGCTGCCTCATGACAGCCCTCACACGCACACTGTGTGCCCAAAAGAGCTCGAGAGTCCCCTCGGGTTTCAGAGAGGAAGACTGCAGGAAAACCCCTCTGTTGTTGGCAGACAAGGGAAAGTTCCGTTTTTCCCGCTGCTTCTGCACAGGTGGACTTGGCATCACTCCACCTCTGTTCCCCAGCCTCAGCAATCATGACTCCGTGGTCCAAGATCAATGACATTTTTGAACACTAGGTGTCATTGTTTTCTAAGTTTTTACATGCAGTAGTCATCAGCATCATGACAAGAGTGGGAGAGCCTGTAACAAGTGTTCTGCACTGGACTGTGCACGTGGCAGAAATGTGCTTTCCTGTGGTTCTGAGCATGACGCTGGAGTGCGCGCGGGTCCCAGGCATGTGCAGATGTCCCTCTGTGACGCTGGCCGAGGAGGCGGTGACCAGAATTGGCTTCCTGCCAGCCTGAATGGAGAGGGTCACAGGGCCTGGGCAGACGTCCACAGGAACTGCAGCCTGTTCCCTCCAGGGAAGGTAGTTGTTGGGGTGTGTGGCCTTGAGGATGCTGTCCTTGCCCTGCTGGGTTTAACCCAGCCTCCTTGCTTTGTCAGGCACCTTGGAAAAGTGTCTGGGTGCAGTGTCTAGGGCTCAGGAGCAGTGGCCCCCACAGAGCAGCTGATCAGTGCCCTGGAGCCCTCACCTCAGTCAGTTTCCAGAACGGGGGCACCGAGTGCAGCCAATTCAGCTGCTCCTGGCCTGAGCCAGCCCCTCTGTGGGCAGCCTGGGTACCTCCCTGACCTCTGTGCCTTCTCTGGCTCCTCCGTGGCTGTCGTGACAGGCGCCCAGTCCTGAGCCGCTGCAGAAGGCCAGCCTTCCTCTTCTACCAGGCTGTGGGAGAGAGGACTGAGTCTGATGTGTTGCCCTTAAAAAAATGGTATCTTGTTTTCCTGTTGTGACCGTTTGCATTTTCCTGGGTGCCTCAGGGCAAGTTCTAGACTAAAAAATTCCATGGCGTGATTGAACTTTTACTGGCTTCTCCCTTCACCTCCTCCAAGCCCCTCTCTGGCTGCGGTTTCGGCTTTCCCTCGTTGATGAAGAAGCCAGGGACGCCTCTCTGCAGCGGTGGGCTTTCCACCATCGGGCCCTCTCCAGAGCGTGCCCACCTCAAGTTCTCTTCCTCATGCGCATTTACAACGTGTAATTCTCTCCTGAAGTCAATGTCGTCACCTGCCATTTGGGGAGAAGACACATGCATTTTCCACCCTCCATGCTAGATGTGAAGACTTGGTGTGTTTTTTAATGCATTAGTGAAAAACAGAAAACAAGAATTAAAAAACTAAGTGTTTTATAATAGTAACTAAAAGTTTTATAATAGTAATTGCTGAGTATTTGTGTACATAAATATATAGTTTTTAATTCTAGGTTATCCGTATTTATTTATTTATTTATTTTTTTGAGACAGGGTCTTGCTTTGTAGTTCAGGGTGGTCCTAAACTCACTCTGTAGCCCAGGCAACCCTCCTGCCTCTGCCTCCTGAGTGCTAGGATTACAGGCATGAACCACCATGCCCAGCATTGTGGTGTGTGGTACTGATTGCTGGTGGGTAAGAGTCACCATGCCTGGTATTGTATGTGGTTACTGGGGACCAAACCAGAGACTTTGCACTTGCTAGTCAGGTGCCAGAACCACTGAGCTAAATATCTGACCCTAGGTTATCCCTTGAATATTAAAAACATTTTCTATGTGTTTATACCTATGTGAAGGAAAAGAATTTTATATAAAGTAATCAGTTAGAGACTCCTAGTTATTAATTCACAGACTTTATGAAAGGGAGAGAGAACTTTAAAAACATTACTAAGCTAAGAAATAAGTGCTGTGAGGTAGGTGTCTGATTATAACAAGACTGGTGATGTCATTGCAATTTCCAATATACAACATAAGGAAATAGAGGTAACCATTGTGTTGTGTTATTAATTACAAGACCCTCTGGCAAGGACTCCATCCCTTTGTCTCCCTAGAACCCTGAACCTCCTCTCTTTTTTTTTTTGTTTTGAGACAGGGTCTCGCTTTGTAGTTCAGGCTGGCCCTGAGCTCACTATGTAGCTCAGGCAAGCCTGGAACTCAGCAATCCTCCTGCCTCTGCCTCCTGAGTGCTGGGATTACAGACGTGAGCCACCACGCCCGGCACTGTGGTATGTGGTATTGATGGCTGGTGGGCGTGAGTCTCCACGCCCAGCATTGTATGTGGTTACTGAGGATCAAACTCAGGACCTTGCATTTGCGAGGCAGGCACTGAAACCACTGAGCTAACCCTCTGGCCCAACCCTCCTCTCTTGATAAATCATTTTTCTGGCCAGTAAAAATGCTCAAGATCAGAACCTTTTTCAGATTTTACCCAACTCATTACATGCTAATGCGTAGTTTCTCTCATAATTTATATATATAACTTATATATCTATAAATGTACATACAGACAGATGTAGCTGGTAGAAAATTAAAAGAAAAGGTGCCAAGTCCTAGGTGTCTGACAGGCTGTGGGGGGCAGGTAACCGGCTGGGCTACTCTTACAATGGCAAGTAGCAAGTGGCCAGGGAACAAAGGGTGTAGGCATCATATATAGCCTAGGGGGTCAGGAATAGGGTAACTAGAAGTGGAAAGGCACTGTACCCTTCTCTAATTGGTGAGTCTTTCTACTATGGGGTAGTGATGTCAAGGGTCAGAGGGAAATGTGGAGGATTATGGGAAAAGAAGGAGTGCCTCCAGTTGAAGGGGACATGTTGGCTTTGTTCCCTATTGTCAGAGCATGCAAGGGATTGTGGGAAGGAGTGTGGCATTCCACCATAAGGTGCCACGAGAAGGAATGTGGCATTTTGATGGAGAAATGCCACATTGCTCTATTTTGAACTGGCAAAACATCACTAGCTATATATATAGTCTCTAGGCTTTTAAGTCTGTATTCTTTTTTTTTAGTTTTTTTGAGACAGGGTGTCACTTTATGGTTCAGGCTGGCCCTGAGCTCACTGTGTAGCTCAGACTATCCTTGAACTCATGGTAATCCTCCTGCCTCTGCCTCCTGAGTGCTGGGATTATAGGCATGAGCTACCACTTCCAGCACTGAGGTATGGATACCGGGGATCAAACCCAGGACCTTGTGCTTGCCAGGCAGACACTGGAACCACTGAGCTAAATCTCTGGCCCATGTATGTAGTTCTTATAACGACTAAATAAGCCCTCTAATATTCTGAATTCTTTATTATTTTATTCAGTAATTAGATTTAGATATAAACCCAATGTTGTAATACCAAATATAGAATGAACATAGATGTAACTTAAAAATGTGGACACTGGTATTTAAATTTTTGCTCGCCTTTCAATCACCGTGTTTTGTTTTGTTTTTTTTTTGTAGTACCAGGGATCGAACTCGGGTCCTTGTGCGTCTAAGGTTGGCATGGTACCACTTGAGCTAAATCCCCAGTCCCTTTTTTGTTTTTTTCTTTGAGACAGGGTCTCACTTTGTAGTTCAGGCTGGCCCTGAGCTCACTGAGTTGCCCAGGCAAGCCTCGAACTCATGGCAATCCTCCTGTCTCTGCCTCCCGAGTGCTGGGATTACAGGCATGAGTCACCACGCCTGGCTCAATCACCGTGGTTTTGGCAGCTCACCCCAGTCTGTGCCTCTGGCCCAGGAGCACTGATGAGAGAGCCTCCTCTAGAGCCTGGGCTTCAGCTCTGGGGTGGAGCCTGGTGCCTCCTGCCGGCTAAGCATGGGCTGTGTCACAAAGCCGTGTCTCAGCCTCTTCTACTTCCCTCTCAGGTCATGTGAAGGCTGTGGACTCTTGTGTCAATATATATATATATATATATATATATATATATATATATATATATATATATTTTTTTTTTTTTTTTTTTTTTTTTTTTTTTTTTTTTTTTTTTTTTTTTTTTTTTTTTTTTTTTTTTTTTTTTTTTTTTTTTTTTTTTTTTTTTTTTTTTTTTTTTTTTAAGATAGGGTCTCGCTTTGTAGTTCAGGCTGGCCCTGAGCTCACTATGTAGCCCAGGCAAGCCTGGAACTCAGCAATCCTCCTGTTTCTGCCTCCCAAGTGCTGGGATTACAGGCGTGAGGCACCATGCCCAGCCCTTCTTGCTTCAATATTAATGGTTACTACAAATAAATCAAAGAATTGGGACTTTTAATAAATGTTTTCCATATGTAGTATTCATATTTATGTAATATTTAGTAAGAACAGTTCATTTAAATATGTTCTGTATATGGAAATTATAAAATTTTAACATTTTACTATTTTATACAATGATGTTGAGAAGAAAAATATTTTTAATCCAACCAGGTTTGCAATAATGTAGAAAACTCAGAAAAATTATTAAAAAAGCCACTTTGACCCTAATGGGAAATAGAAAATACACTGGGAGGGTTAGGGATGTAGCTCAGTGGTGCTGCACCTGCCTGGCAAGTGCAGGGTCCTGAGTTCCATCCCTGGTACTGGAGAAAAGAAAAAAATATATATACTGAGAATTGTTAATTAAAAAAAAACAAAAACAGCTAGGTGTGGTGGCTCACACCTGTTATCCCAGCACTCCGGAGGCAGAGACAGGAGGATTGCTGAGTTCGAAGTTTGCTTGGGCTACATAGTGAGCTCAGGGCCAGCCTGAACTGCAAACCAAGACCCTGTCTCAAAAAAAAAAAAAAAAGACAAATTGTTCAACCTCCTCAGTAATCTAAATAACTGAGTACACACAGACTACTCGGCAATACCCTTTTGGTTTTTTGTTTGTTTGTTTCGTTTTTGCCTTTCAGGTTGTCTCAGCCTTTGAGAGCAGTATGACACTGCTTTCCCAGTGAGTTTACCACAGCTGACGTGTAGGTCGCAGGCAGATACGTGAGGCCCTGGGGCTCATTCCATCCCCGGCTCTGTGAAAGAAATAAAGAAAGAAGGAAGGAAGAAAAGAATAGAAGGAAGAGAGGAAGAAAGGGAACAATGACAATATTTTTTAAAGTTTTTGAAAGCCTATTTGACCAAATATTTTACTTCTAGAAATTGACTAAAGATACTATTTTAAATATAAAATCTCTTAATACCCAAAGACTGCAGCTCTTTATAATCGGATGAATTTCCTTTTTTTCACTGTTGTAATTCCCCTTATCTTCCTCTCCATTAAATGACTTTTCTCAGAAGCCAGGGAACTGGGAAGCCGTAAACATGGACTCCAATAGGATTATCGCGTGGGCTTGAGGTTGGAGTGATCACTACCTCTACTGAAGTGAGGACAACCAGGAGAGAAGGGTGGGCGATGACTTCTGGTGTGGAGGGCGGGGCGGGTGACTTTTGGTGTGGAGGGCATGGTCTTCAGCACCTTTGAGCAAGAGAGGCTTGTGGTGTGAGTGCCAGTCTCAGGAATGCAAATCACTGCACTTTTTCAGCACTAAGAGGGTGGCAGAGTTCACTAGCCATGCAGTGAACTGTTTTTGTGAACACAGTCCTGCTTCCTCGTGTGTGCATGGCCCATTTGAGGTTTGGAATTTAGAAGGCTCCTTCTGGAAGGAGAAAAAGGAGAGGAGTTTAGCACCTTTCTCGCAAGACCACATGGTGAAGCAGAATCATTGCTGCTACCCAGAAAGATCTGATTGCAGTGGTTTGTGAAGCACTGCACAGAACTGTGTGCTTAGAAAGCGAATTTGAAACACAAATGTAACAGAAATAAAAAATAACTTCACTTTGCCCACACTCATGACTGAGCTATAGAGGCTCGGGTGCAAAATGTGCCTTCAAAACTAGAAAAAGTCAGTGGTGTAGCTCAGCAGTAGAGAGATTGGTAGAGAGCTCACCTAGCATACAGTAGGTCCTGGGTTTGATCCCCAGGAGCACAAAAATAAAATAAAAATAAATACGTGAATTGATAAAGTGGCCATAATTCATGAATGAAGTAACCTTAAAGAAGTTTGTCATACTCTAGGATTTTATTTTATTCAGAATTCTGTAAGTAGTGTTTAATACATTGGCCCCCAATACATTTGCTGAGATTAGACATTAATTTGTATGAAAGATAGTAAAGTTTGAGTGCACTGGTGTTTTCTAGCGTACTTAAACTTTTCAAGGTTTTTTTTTTTTTGAGACAGGGTCTCACTTTGTAGCTCAGGCTGGCCCTGAGCTCACTATGTAGCCCAAGCAAGCCTCAAACTCAGCGATCCTCCTGCCTCTGCTTCCTGAGTGCTGGGATTAGAAGTGTGAGCCACCACGCCTGGCACTGTGGTATGTGGTATTGATTGCTGGTGGATGTGAGTCACCATGCCCAACATTGTATATGGTTACCAGGGATTGAATTTAGGACCTTGCGCTTGCAAGGCAGGGGCCAGAACCACTGAGCTAAATCTCCAGCCCTCTAGTATTTTAATTTAATTTAATTTTATACCTTTTGTGGTACTGGGGATTGAACTTGGGCCCTTATGCGCCCAGGGTTGGCACGGTTCCACTTCAGCTAAATCCTCAGCCCATCTTTTTAATTTTTTTAAAACTGTCTTTGAAGGGAAATCTTATTACTGATCATTCACATAGCTCTGGTCAATTTGGTGATGATGTGGACTGTCTTTGGGAATAGCAGTTCCCATGTCATCTTGATCCTTGCAAACATGTCTGGATATTTGATCCCACTGGGAACTTTTGTCTTTCCAGACCTGGAAACCTGGATGTTTATCTCCAACATAGTGCCAGGTTTCCACTCTCTTCAGTGAATGACAGGGGAAAAAAGGCCAGCAGCTGGATGTCAGGGTGCTATTGACATTTGGGAAAGTCAGGGTCAGCCTCCATCTCTTGACCCTCCCCCTCTATTCATTGAAAAACAAAGCTGTGATTTCTGTCATGCTGGAAGCACCCTCTCCGCCCTTTCTCTCTTCCTCAGCTAGAGGAGACCTCTGTTGGAAGGACAGGGAGCGCTTTGCATGGGGATACGGACCTTAGTTCCGGCCTGCTGCACAATCCTATGCCTGGGGAAGCAGACTGGGTTTGGATATTGGGTCTGTTGGAGAATAGGTCAGCATCCAGCAAGAAGACAGAAACCTCCTAGTTATTGTTTTTCATTTTTAAAGATTTTTACCTATTTCAGTTTTTAAAAATAGACATAATTTTGAGACAACTATAGATAGACGCATATGCAGTTTAAGAAGTCCTGAGAAGAGTCCCTGTGGATCCTCGATGGAATCTCTCCAGTGGTCATAAATTTGTAGCCACTGAGTTCAGTACAGCAACAGTAAACCACGCACACATCTCCAGAGTGCTGCTTTTACTGTCACTTGCGAGCCCGTCCTCTCTGTGCCAGCTCCCCACGCCAACTCTGACAGCTGCATACATATGTCCTTCTCCTGTGTCGTTGTTTGACTGGATTCTCTAGTGAAACCCTCTGGACCCACTGATTTGTTCTCTTGAGAGTTTTTATGTTGTACATTAAATATCCTTGATACCAATAGGGCCATTCGTGTTATATATTTAGTATCAGGTAGGTTCTAATAGTTTGTGCTTGTCAAAGTATGTGTCTCTCTCCTCTAAATTCTTAAATTTATCTGTTCATAATTTATCTGTTCACCTGTCTAATGTGTGTAGTGATACCCCTTTTTATTTCTAGTACTCCTATTATTTTCTTCCTCTTCTTCTTTTTTTTTTTTTTTTTTGCTTTGACAGTCTTGTTAGAGGTTTGTTGGTTTTACTGGTCTTTTCAGAGAACTAGGCTTTTGTCTTACTGATTTTCTCTAATGCACTTCATTTCTGTTTTTATCTCATTACTGTTTTCCTCTGTTTGCTTTGGGTTTGTTTTGTCCTTGAATTGATAGCATCGATTATTAAACTTTTTCTCATTTCTTATGTCAGCATTTAATGCTTTAAATTTCTCACTAAGCAATACATTTTAGTGTTTTACTTTCCTTCTGATGGGTGAGTTTTAGGATTTCCCTCGAGACTTACACTTTGCCCCATGGTTGGAAGCAGCTGGCCTCCTGCCCATGTCTACCAGGTCTGTGAGAGCCAGCCAACTGTGGTCAGATAATGTGAGAGACACTCTGTCCATCCCAAATGTGGACCGACTTCACTTTTTTTCATCATTGTCTCAAAGCTAAATAATAAATATTTACAGCACTTATATGGTTTTAGAATAAATTGGAGACATATGCAGACAACGTATAAATAGTGTTTACTCTGTAAAGGCTGCCTGAGCCCCTGTGAGTACAGGAATCAGCTCCCATGGGTGCTCTCCAAGAGAAGGCAGTTGTTTAGTTTTCAAGTGATTGGAAATTTCTGTTTGATAAAGCAGCATTTCACCTGTCAAGGTTAGAAGCCCAATTGTAAGTCATATGAAAGAGGTCCAGAGCTCTGTTTATTTTATTACAGTAAACATGTAGGTTCTTTGCCATTAAAATATGATTCCTAATGTGAAATATAGTAGCTATTTTTACACAGTTCACTGGGTGTGGTGCTTTTTTTTGGGCAGAATCTTATTTTACACAGATCAAAATTGTGATTTTGGACCTTTATAAAGTAAGGAAATTTGAATGTCAGGTTATCGTAAACCAGTGTTTAAGATTCTAAACACTTTTCATTGAGAAAGTAGGAGTATGAAAACTTGCTTTAAAGAACAGTGTAATAAGAAATTATTTTTTGTTGCAATGTTTTTAAGCTGAATAACCAAAAGCAGAATGATGATTCTTACAGTTTGTCTACGTCAATATATAAATAACATTTTTTGTATCTTTTTTACAGATTGAAATTGTCAAAGAAGAATTCAACAAACACTTAGAAGTAGTAGACAAGATAAATCTGATCTGTAAAAATCTACAATTTCATCTAAATAAAATGAAAACTTTTGAAGAGCCCCCTTTTGAAAAAGAGGCTAATGTGATTGTGGATAGATGGCTTGATGTACGTGATAATTTAATTGACCACAACTTTTATAACACTTAAATTGATCTTTTAGGGGTATATCTTTAACATTCTTATATTATTAAAAACTTAAACTGTATTCATTGTAAAAATATTGAATAATATGATATTTATAACTTAGGAATGAATTTCACCATAGAATTAGGCATTACAAACAAGCTAATCTGTATTCTTCCAGATAGAAAAATACATACTCCTTATTTAAAATAGTTAATATATTATTCACTTATGCAGGATATCAAAATTCAGTTATATACTTAATATATTTTTGATTTAATAGTAAAGATACTTTTATGAACTGCAAACTAAAAAGAGTTTATCTGTACTATATTTTCATCGGGGTTTTAAAAAGCACCTTTTAAAATTATGATGTAAGTGGGCTGGAGACTTAGCTCAGTGGTTCTAGTGCCTGCCTAGCAAGCACAAGGTCCCTGGTTTAATCTCTGGTAACCACATACAACAATACCTGGTGTGATAACTCATGCCCACTGGCAATCAGTACCACATACCACAAATGCTGGGCTTGGTGGCTCAGGCCTGTAATCCCAGCACTCGGGAGGCAGAGCCAGAAGGATTACTGAGTTCGAGGCTTGCCTGAGCTACCTAGTAAGCTCAGGGCCAACCTGAACCATAAAGCGAGACCCTGTCTCAAAAAAAAAATTACGATGTAAATATTAGGATGAATATTGCTTTCTGTTGTAGATAAGCCATAGCAAACTGCTAAAGTTTTTTTTTTTTTAAGGGACAACTTCATGATGCATTAAAGTGAATGTTTTGTTGATGAATAAAGTAAATTATTTAGTCAGTCATGGTAAATTCAAATTTTATTTTAAAGCAAATGTTTGAATGAAGCAGTTGTTTTCAATCACTACTTCATACATTCTTTTTTTTAAACTATGGTAGATAAATGAAAAGACAGAAGAATACTATGAAAATCTTGGTCGAGCTCTGGCTTTGTGGGACAAACTTTTTAATTTAAAAAATTTCATTGATGAATGGACTGAAAAGACCCTTCAAAAAATAGGCTCACACCCACTGACTGAGGAGGACAGAACCAGGCTAAGGGTAAGTCAGCACAGCTCCCACAGATACTCTGGTGATATTTTAATGGTGAGTCTGCTTTCTTGGAGAAGGGAGAAAAGTCACTGAGACATAGAATAGTTTATTTATTATCCTCAAGAGAGACCCGAACTTTATCCATTCCATAGAGGCACCCAGGGAAATGTTAGTGGCTATTATTAATGTAGGGCTTAAGAAACTCAAGAGGGTTCATTGATCAAAATGACCTTGGATAGGAAAAGATCACTTTTTTTTTTTTTTTGCTTTTTGAGACAGGGTCTCACTTTGTAGTTCAGGCTGGCCCTGAGCTCACTATGGTGCCCAGGCAGGCCGCCGCGAACTCAGCGATCCTCCTGTCCCTGCCTCCCAAGTGCTGGAAAGATTACGTTTTTATTTTCACAAATGTCTAATTAAAATGTAGCATTCGCTTCATTTATGGTATAGGCAACATGCACAGTAGAATGAGCGTTATGTCATCTTGCTTTCAAAAAATTCTCAGATACTTTAGGAACATCATCCAGTTTTTACAACTGTTACCCTTACCAGTACTTTGAAAGTATAATATTTAGTAAATATACTGCTAGACTGTGTAAGTTAAGAAATTAATTGAGGGGCTGGAAATTTAGCTCAATGGTTCCAGTGCCTGCCTAGCAAGCACAAGGTCCTAAATTTGACAATCATATACAATACTGGTGTGGTGACTCACTCCAACCAGCAATCAGTACCACATACCATTGTGCCGGGCATGGTGGTTCACACCTATAATCCCAGTACTTGGGAGGCAGAGGAAGGAGGATTGCTGTGAGTTTGAGGCTTGCCTGGGCTATATAGTGAGTTCAGAGTCAGCCTGAACTATAAAGCGAGACTCTTCTCCCCCCAAAAAGGAAATTACTTGAGAAACAAGAAGTATATATCAAACATTGTTTTTAATGTTCGATAAGTATAACCTAAACTAACTAGTGTTTTTGGAGACCTGTATAATTTTTTGTATGTTTTATTTAAAAAATATTATTATGTGAAATTCTATAAGTTTTGCCAGATTTTCAAAGGGATATGTAGCATTAAAATAAAAAAGGTGAGGGGGCCGAAGATTTAGCTCAGTGGTTCTGGCACCTGCCTTGCAAGCGCAAGGTCCTGAGTTTGATCCTGGTAACCACATAAATGCTGGGCGTGGTGACTCACACCCACCAGCAATCAATACCACATACCACAGTGCCGGGTGTGGTGGCTCACACCTGTAATCCCAGCACTCCAGAGGCAGAGACAGGAGGATTGCTGAGTTCGAGGTTTGCCTGAGCAAACATAGTGAGCTCAGAGCCAGCTTGAACTACAAAGTGAGACCCTGTCTCAAAAAAAAAAAAAAAAAAAGTGAATAACTTTTAGCAGAAACTCTAACAGAATGTTTCTACATGGTAGTCTAGACCTCAGGAGTAGGCAAACCTCTCCCTTTCCTTTTTTAAAATGGCATAAGAGTAAATATTTTGGCTTCATGGAGCATTCTGGTTCTGTCACACATGTTAGTTAAACCTTGCTGAGGTAGTATGAAACTTACAGGCATTACAAAAATCTTTGGAAATAGTTGGGCTGCAATAAAACTTGATGTGTAAAAACAGGCTGCTACCCCCAGGCTTCAGTTCATTGACCTCTTATCAAACTCAAGACTATAAACGATCTTCTTTACTTTTTGAACAAGCAGTCCCTCAAAGAGACCCAAGACCATCAATGTTTTTACACAGCTTTTTTTTTATAAGGAGCTAGTAATCTTAGGTTTTAGCATTTAATAAGAATCAAAGTTATCTCTTTCAGTTCTAGGAAGAGTTCTCATTACCTTGTTTCCATGTTAATAATTTATAGTATAAACCATATAAAATTGCCTGAGCCACTCAGGAAACAATCAAATGGAGCAGTTACATGGAGTTCAGTGTAATATAAAACCATATTGTATAAAACTATGTTAAAAACCATGTTTTTGTGGGCCGGAGGGTTAGCTCAGTGGTTCTGGCGCCTGCCTTGCAAGTGCAAGGTCCTGAGTTCGATCCCCGGTAACCACATAGAATGCTGGGGGTGGAGACACGCCCACCAACAATCAACAC
>PVIC010046752.1:0-14127 GCA_004025085.1 Thryonomys swinderianus
CAGGGACATTTGCCAACGACTGTCACAGGTGCCACCCACTTCCTTGAGTCCAGGCGGCCATGCGTGGTCGGAGCGTATCTTCCCATGCCATAGCTGCAGTTGCCAAGGGAAGGAGTTTTATCTCCACCTCCCAGACGGAAGTCTGGGGCGCAGAGGGAACTTGGCTGCTGTGAAGTCCGTTCCCACAGAGACGCGGTGGGTCCGGGACTGAAGCTCACGCCAGTGCCGCGGTCCCCGCCCTGAGCCGCGAGGGCGCTCCAACAGGGCTTGGTGGTGCCCAGGAGGCCTCCGATGCCACCTCAGCTTCACCCTGGGGTGGCACTCAGCTCCCGCTTCCCGAGGCACATGTGTGCGTACGCGCGTGCATATGCGTGAGTGGGTGCTGGTGTGTGCGGGCAGGTGTGTGTGTTGCAGGAGTGATGATCAAGGGCCTGAGGAAAGCTCTCCCGACCGGGAAGGGAAGTGAAAAGCAGAAGCTGCTGGGCGATGGGCACCCGGGGCTCCCGCGGCCGGGAGGGGCGGAGGTGGGCTGCCTGCTGCCCCTGCTCAGGGCGTCACGAGGCCGACCGACTCGCACCGCCAGGGCTGCTCCCACTGACCAGGGACCTGCTCCGGGCGCCACCCGTGACCTTTACAACTCCCCTAAATCCCCAGGACCTCACGGCACCCTCCACGGCAGGGGTTGCCATCGCCCCATCTCACGGAGGAGAAAACCGAGGCTCACTCTCTGAAGGTCACCCCACTAGGACTAAGGGGCGGAGTGGAGATCAGAAGTGACATCTCTCTGGCTCGCCAGCCCATAGCCTCACTAAGGAGCACTAGATGGGGAGTCCGAGAGCAGGGTCTCCCGACTTGCTCTGCGGCCTCAGCTCCGGAGGAAGTTGCTGAGGATGGTGCCTCAGGCCCAGTTCCGCTAAGACCCGTGGACCCCCCCTTCCCTCCCTCACCCTGACCAGGGCTCCTAGAAGCCCAGCAGGACTCGCGTAATCACATTAGACACACAGGGGCCGGAAAGATGAAATGTGGCCTTCTGCCCCGACCGGCCTGGAATACCCGGAAACCACAAAGCCACAGATTGCCTCAAGGCCACCGTGGGCACAGCAGCCCGGTGGGCGGGGCACCCTCTGCGGCCCCACTTCCTCCGGCCTCACTTCTGGGCGGGCAGCGGGGTGAATGGAAGCTGGAAGTCAGGCTCAGGCCGCGCACTCCCTGGCTCCCCAGGGCCCCAGGGCGGCGGGAACCGGCCATGTCGGGGAAACCCCAAGGCTGCGTGGAAGCGGGGATCGGAAGCGAGTCCGATCTGAAGCAAGTTCTGCCCACTGTGCTCTGCTGCCAGGAATATCACGGAGCTACGGGACGGAGGTGTGCCCACCTCGCCCCTGTGCCCGGATTAGCTAACATCCAGGGCCTGGAGAAGCAGGAGTCTCCCGGTCCCGAGGATTCTTCCCCGGCTCACTTGACCCTGCCTCTCTCCTGCCCCCTACAGTCCATCCTGCACACAGCAGCCCGGGTCTTCTGAAAACAAACCCAGTCCAGAGGGCTCCTGTCGCTCAGGATGAAACGCCAGCTGCCCCGAGGCGCTGCGCGGCCTGCTCCCTCACACCCACCTCTCCCCACCCCTTCAGCCTTGCTGCCGCTGTCCAGCCCACCAGCCTTCTGGCCACTCACAACGCGCCAAGTTCTCGTCCCGCCCCAGGCCCTCTGCGCTGCTGCCCCTCCCCCAGAACTCTCGGCTCCTCCATCACTGCCCGGCCGCCTCCTCCTCCCCTGCAGCGCCCAGGTCAGATGCCATGCTGCACCCTGGCCATGCTCCAGGGCAGCGATGGGAAACCTTTTGGAGCTCTCAGTGCTGACAGGTTTGCCCCCTCGGCCGAGGGTAACGCCTCCTCGCTCCGCCAGCCCAGCCCCATTTTGCCGGCCTTCTCCTCTCCGCGTGAGCCTCCTGGCTGTCGGTTCGCCTGACCGGTCCCCAGCTCCCTTCCCCGGGGCAGGTACCCGGCTGTCCTCGCCGTGTGTGGGGACTGGTTCTCGTGACCTTGTAGGTGATGATTCCGGGGCTCAGGGAGGCGGGTGAGTGTGCGCCCAAGTCCCAGAGCCTGGGTTTCCCCGATGCCCTCGCTTCCTGTGCCCCTGTTCCAGCGGTGCGGCAGGGGCTCCGCTGGGGCGCCTGGCCAGGGCAGAGTGAGTCACAGTGAGGCTTCTGGGGAGGATTCGGGAATGGGGAGCCCACCCACTTCCCCAGGGGTCCTCCTGCTGGGGGCTGTGGGTGAACCAAGTGCAGGCATGGAAATGGAGCACAGCCTGCATGAGGGAGACCCCCAGAAACCAGTCAGCAGGGGGGAACCCTAAATCCATCTCTTTTTTCCGGTAGGGGAAACTGAGGCTCACAGAGGGAAAGGGACAAGCCCAAGGACACACAGCCAATCAGTGGCAGGTCCTCTTGCCTGGGGGCCTCCAGGGCCAGGACCCCCTCCCCACCCTGCAGAACATCAGGTGAAAGAAAAGCTCCGGCTGGAAGGCCAATCTGGGGCTGGAAGGGACCCCTGAGACCCGGACCCCCAGTCTCCCTCTTCCAGAAACATTCCCCCTGAGCCTGCCACAGAGGGGACGGAGAGGCTTCGAAGATGGGGCACCCCCCGGGCACTGGGTGGCAGCCCCTAAGAAGGTCAGACACACAAAGACCCCCCCCCCCCCCGAGCAGCAGCCACGCTCCTGAGCAGGTCACATCAGCCAGGTCGCAGGAGCCAGGGGGCGTGCACGGACCCTCATGAGTACAGATGCCCCGTAGGACAGCTCAGCCCACGCAGGAGCTGACCTGGGCACGGGCTGGCGCAGGTGGCACCAGAAACACTCTGTGTTGACCTCAGCGGAGGGAAACCGGGCACAGACGGTGTGCACCTGCAACTCCCGCAGGTGACGTTCACCCTCAGGGCGGCCTGCCACGGGGGCTGGTGGTGGCCACTTGGGGACTGGGGAAATGTCTCATGTCCGATCCACAGAGCACGTGGGTACGTTCGTCTGTGACAGACAAGCTAAAATACAAGCACTGTGGTAAGGAAAGTGTATCTGGACTTGTGGAAGGGTGCCATCTCCGCCCTCAGGGTGTCACCCTTGTCCTAGGCGGGGCCGCGAACCCTCAGGGCCTCTGGGTGTGCCCGCACTAGAGGGGCTCTTTTAAACAGAAGTTGGTTAAACTCTTCCAGCCACCACACAAAACAGGCCCCGACCGCCCCAGCCCGGAGATGAGGAAAAGAACTCCCAGAGGTGACATGTTAAACGACATGACAGAGCAAAGAATGACAGGCCAGGTCTGCACTTCGGCCTGCTGGTCCTGAAGGCCCTCGGTGGCTGCACAGGCGGCTCAGTCCCCCGGCTCTCATGTCCCCCCAGACGCTCCCTGGCCCGTAGCCCCTGTTCTCTCAGGGTTGGGGACAGCTCTTCTGTGGCCTGGACTCGGGCTTCTTCGAAAGAGCTGCTTAGGAAGTGAGTCCTTCCACCCCCTCCCCTCCCCCTCTCACAATACACACCTCTGAGGTCATTTACGCCCGGCCCTGGCAGTAAGGAAGCAGCGGAAGGCTGGGCAGCGGGGGTGGGAGGTGGTGTTGACCGGGGTCTTTCTCAACCCCTGGGCTCTTGGTGGCCCCAGAGCACCCGGGAGGGCCGAGATTAGAGTCCCCACCCTTGGCTCTGGCTCCCTAGTGACGCAACCCAGTGTCTGGATTCAGAGAATAATAAAATGTTCCTTTGGAATAACAACCACCGCCACCGCCATTTCTCCTGCTCTGATGGGACTGCGCCCACAGCTCGGTGAGGTGCGACCTCATGAAGTGGCACCGAGGAGCCTCCAAGGCAGGTGCTACCAGGTCCCCCTCCAGAGACAAGCCAGGGAGAGCTGGGGCTGGGCACTGCCCACTCGGTCTGTCCAGCTGCGTCACTGCGGACAGGAAGACTGAGGCCAGCAGGGACAAGGTCCTGTGCAGGGACACGTGAGAGGTCAGTGGCAGAGTCAGGGCCGGAAGCCAAGTCTCCACCGCTGGCCTTGTGTTCAGCGAGGACCCGAGCTGGGAGCAGGCCTGGTGCGCAGTGCACCTGGGCGGGCAGCTGGGGGGGCAGGCGGAGGCTCCGGCTGCAGGCAGAGGTAAACATTGACACGACTGTGTTTATACTGTAACTCAACCCGAGTGCTCCTGGCTGGCGCCCCGACCCGCCCACAGCTCCCCAGCCAAGGAGGGAGGGGAGCTCCTGGGGGTGGCGGAGAAGGACTCAGGGTGAGGGGGGCTGAGCCACTCCTCCTGGCCAGAGGGAACCTCGCTGGGGACCCTGCCCTGTGGCTGGCATGCCAGGGAGATGGAGTCTGGGCAGGGGAGGGGGGCACAGCCCTGGAGGTTCAAGTCCAAGCTGAGCAGCTAATTGGCAGTGGCACATGAATGGGGAAGAGAAGGCTTTGCTCGCGGGCAAGTGCCAGCCGTGCAAAGGTGAAAGAAATAACCAGCATTTTGCCCTGGCCAGCACCCATCCCCAGTTAGCTCCCAGCAACCAGCAGCAGGCCCACCCCTGTCCCCAGGGGTTTCCCAGTTTCTGAGGCAAGGAGTGGAGGAACACGAGGGCACGGACTAGCTCAGCCTCTGGCCCTTCGGGTGCAGCTTTCACAGCTAGAAAGCAGGGCTGTGCTTGGGCCTGGGCCTGGGGCCTGAGCACCGCGATGCCTCCCCTTCCCGCCAAGCCTCGGGCTTGTCACTGGGCCAGGACAGCACTGCAGCCACTTCTTGTCCTCAGGACCCCAGGGGAAGGAGGAAACCCAGGCCCTAGACCCCCAACAGCACCCGGCAGTTGGGTCCCCTCAGGCTTGGTGCCTCCTGGACTAACTCTTCAAGGACAGGAGCCTAAAAGTCATTTTGCTCAGTGAACAGATGAATGAATCTGAAGCATCTCACCTATGCGCGGCCCCGGGGACACCTTCCAGGAGGGCATCGAGGCCAGGGTGGCTCTGGGGCTGCAGCCCCAGGTCGGGACTTGCCGTTTTCTGTCTTGTTTCAAGGCTGGCTGGGAACTTGTCCTTTCTCCCCAACTAGACCGTGGCTTCTTTTCTTCTTTTTGGACTTTTCCCCCCCTAGTACTGGGGATTGAATCCAGGGTCTTCACACTGAGCTACATTCCTAGCCCTTTAAAAAAATGTCTATTTTGAGACAGGGCCTCAACAAGTCACCAGGTTGGATGCAGTGGAGGACAGGGCCTGGCTTCTCGGGGCCTCTGGCTGGTTTTCCAGCCTCCAGCCCCGCCTGCCTCCCACTCTCCACAGAGTAGCTGGATGATTGATTCCAAATGCAAATCTGACCGTGTTACTCCCTTTTCTCTAAACTCTTTAAACTTCCGAGGGGCTCCCCACCGCCTTTAGGGCCAAGCCCAAATCCGTAACTCGACCCTCCCAGAGCGCACCTGCCCCCCACCTAACCATCATCCTCTGCGTCTGCCCCATCTGGCACAAATGCCCTTCCAGTCCCACTCATTGTTTATTTTGGTTCTTCGAGGCAGAGTCTCGCTCTGTAGCCCAGGCTGACCTCAAACCCGTGCTGTCCTCCTCTCCGGGGCTGGGATCGCAGACAAGCACACTCCACCCTACCCAGCGTCTCTCATTCTTTCTTTCCACATGACAGCTTGAATGTCACGTCCTCAGCGGGCCTGTTCCGATCCCCAGGCCAGGTTCCTCTATCAGCTCCCCCAGCACCCTGCCTTGTCTCCTTGGCAACAGTAACAGTACTTGTCATTTCCTGCCTACATCTGCTTGTACATCAGATTGCAGAAGGGAAACCTGCGGTCTCTCCCACACTGACCACAGCCCCGGGCCTCACCCTGTGCCGTGCTGTTTGGCGAATAAGTGAACAAACCCCGACGACCCCAGGCTTGACGGTGGCAGGGAGCTTACCTAGTCAACCGGAAGGGAAAACAACGGAACAGAAATGCAGATAAAGGTGTGGCCGTTCCTGGGCGGGTCGCCCACCAGAACCGCCAAGGTTTGGGAGACCGAGGCCCCAGTGATCTGTGCTGCCGCCCTCTTGCTAGACACCCCTCAAATCCCGTTCCTCCCAGCCAGGGCCTGGGTGCCCCAGTTCTGCCAGGGAAAGTGTATTTATTCCTTAAAAGCCATCAACATCCTTTTTTAACCAAAAACTGTAGTCATTCGAGGACACGTGAGCAGCCCAGTTACTGGCACGGGCACTGGCTGCCCAGGCAAGGGGCCAGGAACCCACGGTGCGTGGCCGGAGGCAGGAGGTGCTGGACATGCGGCTGGTCTCTGCCTTCAGACAGCATGGTCTCTCGCGCTGTTAAGTCTGCTCCATGTTTCTGTGTCCCCTGTGTCTACACCATGATACCCCAAGAAGCAGAGAAAACCTGTTTGGCCTGGTGAGCAGAAGGGCACGGGGTGGGGGAGCAGGTGACCAAGGTCACCCAGCAAGTTGGTGACATACAAGATTGTAATTTAGGCCCTAGACCAGCAGCTTAAACTCAGCTTGAAGTGCAAAAACACATCCTCAAGGGCGGGGTCTCCTTCCCTCCGAGCCGTCTGCCAGGGTGAGGCCCCAACCTCAGGACACCTGCGCCTGCTCTGCCACTCCCGGCCAACCTTCTTTACCTCTCTGTGCCTACTGCTGGGTGGACTGAGGACAGTCAGGGAAGGACATAAAAAGCCTTGTCCCACAGCCTCGGAGAACCCCGGGTTGGGGCAGCCCACTTGGGGAACACTGGGGCACAGACGGTGTTCAGGGGAAAACTGAGTAACAAGGAAGCTGATGTCGGCCTCCGTCCACACTGCTGTCATCCGCTCTCTGGCTCACGGTCCCTCTGGCCTGTTCCTGCTGTTCCTGGGCTTCCTCATGCCCGAGGCCAGACTGGCCTCATTCTGGCCTTTCAGAGTATTTCTTACGTTTTCATACCCCCAGTCCCTATGTTACACAGTCCCCCATTGGACAATTTTTTTTCCAGTTCCGATGTCACCAGCTCAGTGATGCTTTTTCTCTCCAGCCAGAAGGGAGCCCTCACCTGGGATGATGTCCCTGTCTCTCTTAAGGACATGCCACCTGGGAACCAGTGTAGACTTATGTATAGATACGTGCTTCCTTAACACGGTGCTGACGTCAGCCTTTTCTTCCTTTGCACAGGTCTGGCAAATCCTACGCGTTAAACCAATGTCTGTTGAATGACAAGTGAAATATTCTCTGAGAATCACTACCCCTTAGTAGTCTTTCTTCCAGGCCGGTAAGTGGGTTAGATGTTCGGCAGAACTTCCCAATTCGAGCTCAGGATTATAAAAGAAAGGAATCTAGGCAGGATGCAACAAAACACTCTCAGAGGGGCTACTCAGCCACCTCGGCACCATCCCCAGGAGACAAGAGGACCAGCGAAGAGGAAACTGCATCTGGCGCTGAGGATGCAACCTGACCAGAGTCCCCGGGGGACTGGGAGGAGGTGGGGCTGGGATACAAATCAGCTGGATGCCAGTGTTCGGGGTCTTCCTAATGGGCCGGGAGCCTTCTTAGGTAGAAGGCTCTGTAAAGTGTCCCCAAAGCAAGTGGTATTTATTATGGTGTTGTTATTATTATTATTTTAGACAGGGTCTCACTCTGTAGTTCAGGCTGGCCCTGAGCTCACTATGGAGCCCAGGCAAGCCTGGAACTCAGCAGCCCTCCTGCCTCTGCCTCCCGCGTGCTGGGATGACAGGAGTGAGCCACCATGCCGGCATTGTGGTATGTGGTACCGGGGACTGAACTCAGGGCCTTGCGCAGATGCCAGAACCACGAGCTAAATCCTCAGCCCATGATGGTGGTTTTTAAAAAGAAAAAAGTCCTCTTTCTGAGTAACTTAGGTCAGCGCGGGCCTAGAGGGAGAGCAGGGACAGAGGCATAGCCTCCTCCTCTTTGATTACTCAAGTTCTAGGATTTTTAACCACTGGCTGGTCCTCAGCTTCTCCAAGCAGAGGACTCCAGGGGAGATCTTTCTTTTGGGGGTGCTGGGGATTGTACCCAAGGCCTTCAGCTGAGCCACGTGCCCCAGCAAACCCATCCCCCGCTTTTTTTTTTCTAGTCACAGTCTTGCCAAGTCACAGCCCTGCATTTGCTCCCCAGAGTGCCAGGGTTCCAGGCCTGTGACACACACCCAGCTTGGAGGGAGATGCTCAGCCCAGCAGGTAGACGGAGTCCAGGGCGATCTCTAGCACCTCCGGGCACAGAGTGAAGCCATGATTCTCTAGAGAGGCAAGAGGTGGTAAGGAAATGGAAATGCCAACGCTGTGTAGAGCAGGGGCTGGTGCTGGGGAGTCACAGGCAGCTCTGTGGCTCTGCGGGAGGTCCCACCCCACACACAGGGGCCCCCTTAGGCTTGGCAGCAGCATCAGAGAGGAATGGAGGTGCCCGTCTCCTGGGACTGGCCACCGCAGTTGTGGGCACATCATGGTCTTCTCGGGCCCTGGGTGTGCCCTCTGCCCGGTCACTGCACAGGGCAGAGAAGAAGCTGACTAGACCACAGGGGCTTGTCCACGCAAAGAAGCCAAAGGGAAGCAGGCACATGGGTGATGGAGAGGAAACACCAGGCCCTGGAGATGTGACCGACGCGGCGTCTGTCACCACCAGAGACAACTCATCTCCCAGTGGCACCAAATGGATCACCCTCGTGGGGCTCCAGGGGGGCTCCCCAGCTCCCCTTTCTCCTCCACTGCCCATCCAGGTCAACACTTGGGCCCTCTTCTGAGGACTTATTACTGGGAGATGCCAGACTAGGGAGCTGGGCACAGGATCGTGCCCTGATCTGCTGGCCACTGCCTCCCCTGAGCTACAGCAGATCAGCAGCCCCCAGCGCCCTAAACTGAAGTGCTCAGCACAAGCACCCACGACACCCCAAGGCGAGGCCGACCTCCGCTTCACCTGACGTGCAGGTCCACGCGGGTCCGGACGCCTCGCGATCGCCGCCCCCCGCGAACCCGACCCAACTCGGCTGCCTGCAGTCTCCACGTCGAGCCGGGTCCAAGGACCTCCGGACGTCCCAAACCAGACCGCACCAGCTGTCCCCAAGACGAGCCGCCCCCTTCGCGAGTCCTCCACTCCCATCCGTGGGTCAGCTGTCCAGAACCGAGGGCTCCCGACGGGGCCAGCGTTGCGCCCCGGGCGAGCACAGCCCGGCCCGGAGCCCCCGACTCCAGGCTTCGGTTCAGCCGGCGCCCAGCCCCCCCGCGATCCGGGCCGGTCCAGGTGCCACCGGCGGCGCCGCAGCCTGGGACCGCTGAGGCTGGGCTGGCGCAGTCCGCGGTCTGGGGGCGGCACTTACCATAGCGCGTGTGCTCCGCTCCGGTCCCGGTCCCTGCTGCCGGCTCCCGGCTCCCGTCTCGCCGCGGTGCTGTGCTTTCCCGACCCGGGCTGCAGCTCCGGCGGCGCTCGGGTCCCCGCAGGCGAGCGCGCGGCTCTGAGCCCAGGCCTGGGGGCGGGGCCCTCCGCGAGCCAATGGCGAGCTTCGAAGAACGGTCCCAGGCCGAGCAGCCAATCACGCGCAGAAACCCGAGTCCCCCTCCCGGCCTTGGCTTCTTAACCCCTGGTTTGCCGGCTTCAGAGGCCCCGCCACGCCGAGACCACACAGGCCATCGGCTGCCTAAACCTCTCTGCCCTTTGGGTGCAGGGTCCGTACCCCGCCGAGACGGGCTTTGGAGCAAGCACAGCTGGAGAGAGGCTAAGAGGCGCGGGGTGCCGGGAGTTTAGGCGACCTTTGTCTTCTGCCCGATGTCTGCCCTGGAGTAAGATCCAGGTTGCTCTAGCTGCGTGTGCGTGCGTGCGTGTGTGTGTGTGTGGGGGGGACAGAGCTATGATCATGATTTGGTACAACTCTGTGTGGCCTAGGTGTGAGATAGAGTGGTAGAAACTGAATGTGGTAAAAGTGTGTGTTTATGTGACTTTTCTGACCCTCTATATTTGTATTGTGCTGTGGAAAACAAATATGTGTAAGAGGCCTGAATTTATATGTTCAAGAGAAAAAAGGATATTCTGGAACATCTGGGGTTTGGGTTTTTAGCTTTTCCCTGGTACTAAGAACTGAACCCCCGACTTCTACACGGAGCTACATCCTCAGCCCTTTTTAAACTTTTGAGATAGCATCTGGTCAAACTGCTCAGTTGCTCGAGGTGAGCTTGAATTTGCGATCCTCCTGCCTCAGCCTCCCAGAATGCTGGGATTACAGGCATGTGCCATCGTGTCCGGCTCAGGATTGAAGTCTGAAGGCTGTCTGAGGGCTTCCGAGCCCAGAAGGGAAGATCGGGGAAGGCCTGGCCAGCACACACGGGAAGCAAGGCTGAGCCGGCTGCAGCCAGGTGCGTCCCGGAGGAAGATGGAACCGCCCCCTGGGAGGCAGCCAGAGAGGCGGCTGGCCACAGCCCTGCTCAGGGGCGGGCCCAAAGCAGCCCTGGATGAGTGGGGCAGAGACAGGGCAGGCGGGAGGCCAGGGTGTGAGGGGGCCGCTGTCCTGGGCTAGGGCGTGGGAACCTGGAAGACAGGAAAGGGCTCCGTGGAAGCAGCTTTCTGCCTGCGCTCTCGGCAGCACCTGATCTCCTCACCGGGGAGGGAGCGACCTGGGAAGGGAGGGCACACAGCGTGCGGAAGTGGGGAAGGGGTTGGATCACATCGTGTCCCAAAGGTGACCAGGTCTGAAGGCCCAGACCTGCTCTGCCTGGCGAGAGCCACTGCCTGCTCTGGCCTGGCTCCCGATTCCTGGCCATACCTCTTGTGACTCCTCCCTGGGAGTCAGCACCTGACACCAGAGAGGCATTGTGGAGATCCAGGGAGATGCGACCCAGGCTTTCCTTGGGCGAGCTATGCGGCTGTGGGGCATTCTCACCTCTGTGAGCCTCAGTTTTCTCCTCTGTAAGTGGGGCTCATAATTCCTGCCCATCTCATTCTACTGAAGTGAAGACTGAATCAATTGTTGCACAGTGCAGACACTTTGGAACCCATGTACAAAGTTCAGAAAGAAGCAGAACGTATCTGTGCTGTGGAGGTCAGGCTCCTGTCACCTGTGGGGAGGGAGTGGCGGGGGGCCCTCCGCGGAGACTCTGGGTGTCAGTGAGGCTATTTTGTGATCTAAGGGCTAGGACAGGTGTGTGTTTCCATTGGTGAAAAATCACCAGTCTCTTTAGAATCACTGCTATATCCCGACTACAAGCTCCAAAACGAACAAAGAAAGTCAGGCCCAGGACTACACTTTCATCTGTACCCGTGGACATTCTGGAATGCTCGGCTGCCAGGGCACTGCTTGCCAGCTGTGGCACGGTTTGGTCCTAGCTCCATGAGGAGGACGGAGGAGAAACGTGCCTTTCCACCTTGGCAAGGGGTCGTACGGAGAGGCAGGCAGGCCACGGAGCGGGGGGCCTGACCCAGGGCCACTCACAGGGCTGGCAGCAGAGTGGGGCCGGAGACAGGCCTCCCGAGCCACAGCCAAGGCTTCTCCACCCACCAGGCCCCGGGGGAGGGGTCCTTCTTCCGGCTCCCTGGGGACCAGAATGTCCCCCCCCCCCAGGCCTCCCCAGCTTCCCCTTGGGCCAGCTTCTTGGATTCAATCGATTCAATTGGTCAGTTAAGTTTCTGGGAGGGAGGGAAATGGAGGACACCCAAGGAGAGCCACCAATGAAGTCTCTGCTAGACCCATGTTAGACCCAGGCAGGACAAACACAGGAGCCCTGAAATAGATTTAAAAACACTTACTCTATGGGCTGGGAATTTAGTTCAGTGGTTCTGGCGTCTGCTCAGCAAGCACAAAATCCTGAGTCTGATGGATCCCCAGTACCACATACCACAAAGCTGGGCGTGGTGGCTCACCCCTGTAATCCCAGACAAGCCTGCAGACTCCCCGGGACAGCCCGGGAGGCCAGACAGGGGTGGTTTCCCCTAAAGCTTCTGCTGCCATTAGCATCTCTGAGATATATGGCCCTGCTAGTCAGAGGGGGAGGGGTGTGTTATCTCAAGGGACCCAGTCACCAGACTACCATAAATTAGGGAATTTCCTCTTTTGCCTTGGTTACTAGGAAGCTCTCAGATAAACTCTCTCTGCAGTAATTCAGTCCAAGTGCTGGAGATATTCCTGTCCATTCCTCTTTACAGATCGTATAACATTTGCTTTAACACTAGTGATCTCCCCATTGTACTCTTTTTTTTTTTTTTGAGACTGGGTCTCACTTTGTAGTTCAGGCTGGCCCTGAGCTCACTATGTAGCCCAGGCAAGCCTTGAACTCAGCAATCCTCCTGCCTCTGCCTCCCGAGTGCTGGGATGACAGGCGTGAGCCACCACGCCCAGCACTGTGGTGTGTGGTTACCAGGGATCAAACTCAAGACCTTGCACTTGTCAGGCAGACACCCGAACCACTGAGCTGAATCTCTGGCCCTTCATGCATCATTTTGCAGACGGAGAATTCAGAGTCCAGCTGCAGCTGCCCCTGAGCAGGGGCCGTGGCCCTGGGAGTCACTCAGGATCCCTGCGCCTCGGTCTCCTCATCTGTCACACGCAGAGGTTGGATCTGCAGTTTGCAGCCTAGTGGTCCTCCATGCCCTTGTCTCAGGCGCTTCCTTACGGCGCTGTGGCCTGACGCTGCCTCAGGGCAGCAGAGCTCAAGACTCAGTCTGTAGAAAGCTCCAGGTGCTTTGGCTGCACGGAGGCCGAGCTGCTGAGAAGCCGTCCACCCCGGCAGGACGGGAGGCGCAGGGCGGGGCCAGCAGACGCAGGCGCTGGGCCAGGATCTGCTCCTTACTCTTTCGGAGAGCAAGGCTCGGTGCACCCGGGAAGAAGCCCTGGAGGATTTGAATCCAAGTCTGTCCCCAGGACCTGGAGGCCCCGAGGAGCAGGTCCTACATGGGGAGAAGCGGGGCAGGGCAGGTCTGGTCGCAGCCCGAAGGCCGCTGGCAGCCTGGGCAGGCCCGCCCCACAGCCTCCCTGCCCTGTGGCGCACACCGTGGGTCACAGCTGTCGGAACGGCGTGAAGTCACTTGCACTGCCGCGGCCTCCTCACCTCTTTGAGCCCAGGCTCCTGTGTGGCCTGGCGTGGCCGAGCCCCACGCGGCTGGTGCAGACGTGCCGGCCACTGTGCGTGTGATGGGACATTGGCACTGGTGCCCACAGCATGCTGGTGGGGAGGCTGATGCCAACTGAGGCACAGGAAGACCTCATTCCAAACGCCTGCCCTGCCACCAACTGCCCTGCGCTATTGGGCAGGTCTTGGTGCCTCTGAGAGGTGGGGAGAAGGAGGCCTGGCGGCTCCTGGCACACAGGGCTGGCTTGTTCCTTCCGTTTTCTTTCCTTCTAGTTCTGAGTCCCCACGAGGCACCTTCCGAAAGGTCTTCCTTGGCCTTTCTCTGCAAGGGCCCCCTTCTCCTCCATCCCTGGATCACCGCACGTCCTTTCAGAACTAATTCACTTGGTTACCGGGTCTTATCTATGGCCTTCCTCTCCATCTAGATTATGTCTTTTTTTTTCTTCTGCAGTACAGGGGATGGAACCCCAGGCCTAAAGCACATTCATCCCGTGCTGTACCGCTGAGCCACCCCCAGCCCGTGAGATTACGAAGCCCCCAGATGTAGGCATCGCCTCGTTTTTGTTTTGTCTTGTCTCTTCATTGAGGCATAACTTGTATGACACAGCATTCACCCATTTTAGGCATATGATTCAGGAGTCTGAGCAGATTCACAGAACTCTGCAACCCCCTCCGTTCAATCCAGTTTCAAAACAAAAGACCTAAGGCATCCGTTTGCAGTTGGCCCTGACTTTTCTTTTTCTTTTTTTTTTTTATTGAGACAGGATCTAGCCATGTAGTTTAGGCTGATCTTGGACTCACTATACGGCTCAGGGTGGCCTCAAACTCACGGCAATCCTCCTGCCTCAGCCTCCTGAGTGCCAGGATCATAACCACACCCGCCATTGTCCCTGCTTTTATCTGTAGAATTTTATCTTTTCTAGAAATGTCCCATATGTGGGGTCCTGGTCTCTGGTCATCTCCGTCTGGCTTCTTTCCCTCAGCTCAGAGTACTGCAGCCTTATCCGTGCTGCACTGGTCTTGCATTGCTGAGGTCTGTCCCGTTTGTGGCTGGGCCGTGTACTGTTTGTTCCTTA
>PVIC010046753.1:0-14133 GCA_004025085.1 Thryonomys swinderianus
ATTTCAGTTTTCAAACCCTGCTCAGAACACATCAGAAAGGGACACACGACCTCATGGGCCCTGCCACGCCGGTCTTCCGACTTGCTGTGACTGTTAGTAATAGCTCAGGACACAGTTGGGGTCACTTGAGCCCTGAGGAGTCAAATAGGAGCCCCAGACACTTAAGCCCCTGGGAGTGTCATTCGGTGCTTTAGTTATTTGTGACCTTAGCTGAGCATTTTTAGAAGAGCAGCTGAGAAATAAACTAGATCCCAACTCGGGATGGAGAGGTCCGAAGCATTGCGTGGAAGCACCCTTCTGCCAAACGCGTTGGCACATGGAACACCACACTGTAGTCCCCGCCTGCACAGGCTTCCCGCTCCTCCCTGTGCCCAGCTAGCGCAGCAGCCCGGGAGGCGCTCCTAAACAGGCCAGAGCAGGTCGCGTCCTACGTAAAATCTTCCATGAGCTTCCTAGTTTCCAGGTCAAAGGCGAAGTTATTGGCCTCCTGCTCTGGCCTACTGTCCTGCTGCAGTTCTGTCACTACCTCAGCCTCCAGTGGCTGCCTCATTGCCCCTTAACTCTTACCTATGGACTCCATAGGCGGAGGACCTTCCCACTGGCTGCCTGCTCTGCTCCCAGCACAGACTTTCACCCGTGTTACTCCTTCATTCCCTTCAGCTCTTGGCTTAAACGATACCTCCCCTTGGCGGCTCCATAGAAAAGAGCACTTCCACTCTTCCCTGGAATATGCTGCCCCCATCCCCTGCTTATTTTCTCCTAAATCATTTATACATACCCATTCTAAATTTGTTTCTTCCTTTGGGATGTCATCTCCCTCTCCTCCCCTGAAGGGCAGAAGTTTTATGTCTTTTCACCTGAGTAGTGCTCAGCGTACACCACGTGGAGGAGGCAGAAAGGTACATTAGGCAGGGGATATCAGCAGGCTTGAGGGACAAATGGCATGTGCTACCAGCTAAGAGAAACAAAACACATCAGTGCATACATTCACACCAAGGTATAGACTGTTAGATCCCACAGGGAACAGTGTGCATGGGACTTCTGACACCTGACTGTCTAACGCAAAACCAGCCGTACTGTGTGCCTGGCTGCTACAGCCTGCAGCCCATTGATATCCTTGAAGGCAAGTTCTTTAAAGACCCTCCTGCCTTCAGTTGGGGCCTGGCTTAAATTAAGAACTTATCGGGCCGGGGATTTAGCTCAAGTGGTACCACGCTAACCTTGGACACATAAGGGCTTGAGTTTGATCCCTGGCACTGCAAAAAACAAAAACAAAAAAATTAAGATCTTGTCTTCAGTAGGGTTTTTTTTTTTTTTTTTTACATGATTAAAGCCTCTGAGAAACACTAACTATTTTAAATGGAAAAAAGGACCTTTTGGAATTCCAAAGTTACTTCTAAATAAAATGCTGAGCTACATCATAATTAGCTTAGTTTCCCAAACCCAAGAGCAGTTCATGGTGCCTATAAAGGTATCTAAACTCTTCCCTTGGTGCAAATGCCGTCACAGCACTGTCTGCCTTCTCACATGAAGGCATAATTCTCTCATATCCACTTTACAATACTTTCTGCCTCTGCTTCTGCACAGTCTATGGGATTTGACTGAATCCTTTCATCAAAGATGCAAAGCATAAGGACCAAGGAAGTGAGGAAGTGCTTCTTCAGGTGACCTAAGGCCATGTGTGGACTGCAGTGTAGATGATGGAAAGAGAAATACAGATCATTGAGCACATGAAGAATAGAGCTTGATTCCACCAAAGAAGTAAGCAGATCAAATGGAGAGTTTCTGCAGAGAAATGGCCTTTTCAAGGCAGGATGAGAATTCTTTCTCTCTTGGATAGCTGTGAAGGAAGCAAGGATAGGTCCTAAAACTGGGTCAGAAAAGAGACTAGCACTTATCAGTTATACCCAGTAACACATTGATTAATGAATTGACTGGCTGATTATACCCCGGTCAAGGGTATAAAAGTAATATCTTCTATTTCTCTCTTTTTATGGTGTCAGCAAGGTCAGAAGCTGGGAATGAGGGAGAAAAGGAGCTGCAGGAAACATCTGGAGAGTGGGAAGAATTTGGAACAGCTGCTCTGCATATTGCAAATGAGAAGTGGTTAGCACACGTGCAAAGACTGCTGAGCAGCATGGCGGGCCCTGCTGAGGCTGCTGTGGTGCCAGTTGGCACAAGTATCTGATTTTCTCCAGCAGCAGTTGCAGCATGCGAGCAGAAAGCAGAGACAAACAGATGGCTGAAAAAAATAACTGGCCATGAAGATGCTAGGTGAGGATATCTGGGAGGACAAGGGAAGAAAGGGTCAAGTGACAGGCTCCCTACCTAGCAGTCCGCTGCAGCTCCACTTTGATGCTGCTCACCCTGGGGAGGTTCACTGACTGACGGCTGTGCCTCCTCCCCCCAGAGCTCTTGAACCAGTATTGGCCTCAATCAACCCAGTATTAATCACCCCACATGTTTTAAATATCAGAAATGTAGATATATGGTTTGGGGGGGGTTCTTGTCTCCTTGCTCCCCATTTAAAGCTGACCCTTTTATCCAATAGACATTCTGGCCTATTTTGTGGTAGATTTGTACTGCTCTGTTTCCATAGGTAGTGGTTGTATCTTCAGAGATGGCTCTAGTATGACTCTAAGTTAATTTACAGCCCTTTAGTGGATTATCAGTGACACATTCCTATTAATGGACATAACATTCTCATACATCTTTCTCTATAGAAGTATTTATCACAATAATTTTGGATGCTAATTAGGACCTATGTGTGCTTCACTCTGAACCATATCTACAGCTGATTAGTCATCTGGCCCTAGACTCACCTGTTTCAACTTCTCCACGTGACTGGCTTACAAAATGTCAGTAAACTGAGCCAGGTTAGTTCATCCCACTGTTGGCTCAGCCCTCTTTAGTAGACTCTGATCTCTCTTCAAGGAGTACAATGTGAGCATGATGCTTTTCGGGATCATCTCTTCAGGAAGACTTCTGGATCAAAATTGGTCAAACGATGCCTGAAAGTAATCTCTAAACTACTTCTAATGCCTAATACAATGTAAATACAATACAGTTATTTAGATACCATGGGTAAGAGAAAATTCTGTATGTGTTCAGCGCAGATGGAACCATGGTAGGCCTAACGAGCTAGTACACAGCAACAACATGACACTTCCCAACTCAGGTTGGTTAAGTCTGTGTATGTAGAACTTGTGGATCCACAGACACCAGCCGTAGAGTTGCTTTTTCTGAGCCGCCATTCAAAGCTGTCCTTATGGAGCCTCTGCTTGCATCCCATGGCTTGTGCCCCATTAGCCAACATGCTTCATATCGGAAGCCCAGAGCCAGTGTAGAGAACCATAGTGAATACCAGGAGGCAATGCTTACTGGGGTTACCAATCCAGCCATCCATCACACTGCCCTGCTTGGTCAAATAGGATGTTATTACTGCTCTTTTCTATTTCTATACTGAGGGTTAGTAAGCCTTCTGTTTTCTCTTGGTGCTAGGAAAGGGCTTATGTTGCTAACCCTCACAAGGTCACCTCCTGCCTTTAACAGCTGCCAAGAAAAAGAAGCCAAGAAAGAAAAGGTAAAAATACTTATACTTTTCCTGAAGACACAGATATTCAAAACTATTTTGTTTCATAAGGAAGAATTTTGAACTGTATATATTCATAATAGTATCACAATTTATAGCCCCATGTGGTCTTGTGTAAGTATAGTCATTCTTTTCTAAGCTCTGCTTCTTTTAAAATCTGTCTTTGGAAAAGTGTTATTTACAAAAACATTGACAACACCCACACTCCAGAAGTTATTGTTATATCCTGAAAACTTGAACTTGAACTTCAGAAACTTTGAATGTTTACTTTCTTTGAAGATTACTTTGTTACTAAATAATATTTAAGAATGTAAGTACTTACAAATTTTAAGCTACCACAAAGAGAAAACTTTTTCTAGTTTTTCTTTCATACTAGAAGGGAAAAAAAGCCAGTGACTGTTCAATTCTTTCTTTAAACCAAGAGTTTTATAAGATTTAAAATGGGTGTAAACCCAGTACTCAGGATGCTGAGGCAAGACGATCAAAGTTAGTTTGAGGCCAGCCTGGGCTACATAGTGAGTTCCAGGTCAGTATAAATCTCATGGTGAGACATTGTCTCAAAAAATAAGCAAACAAAAAGTGTTTTAAGGGTTTTGTCTCAAAATATTCTTCAATTTTTTTTCAGATGTTCCTTCACTCAAAAGTATGGACTTATTGGGGCCCAAGATTTAGCTCAGTGGTTCCGGCGCCTGCTTCGCAAGTGCAAGGTCCTGAGTTTGATCCCGGTACCACATACAATCCTGGGCGTGGTGGCTCATGCCCACCAGCCATCAACACCACATACCGCAGTGCCGGGCGTGGTGGCTCATGCCTGTAATCCCAGCACTCAGGAGGCAGAGACAGGAGGATTGCTGAGTTTGTGGTTTGCCTGGGCTACATAGTGAGCTCAGAGCCAGCCTGAACTACATAGCGATACCCTGTCTCAAAAAAAAAAAAAAGGTATGGACTTATTAATTTCCTTTGAAGTTTATGTTTTCATATATGTGAGTATACATGTTCGTGCTTTGGAATCTAGTACATTCCTAAACTATGGATTTTTACTTTAACTGCTTCCTATGAACCCTTAGAAGTTATAAAAATGATAACTTAGTATAAAGAGAACTGTTATAATTAATTGTAATGACTATTATGTGTTGTGGAAAATATTTGAGCTGGACTGTAGGATGCTGTAAAATTTGTGATAGCTTTTCAAATTTTACTCTTTCCTGATAAAGGACTGAAGAGGTTCCAAAGTCTTTAAAGTTCTATAATAAAATGCCATTTATTAAGGATATTTTCATATAGCAGTTTTGGGAAACTTTATCTTCAAGAACTGCTCAAAACCAGGACACATCTGAAGGCAAGACAGAGGCCATTCGAGTAAAGCTGGAACTGCATTCAGCCTTGGTCAGACCCCAAAGAGCCATATTTGTCCTTTGCATTTTGTGGGTTGTCCAAAGTGAACAGGATTCCAAGGTGTTCCATAGTTATTCAGTTTCTCTGCCAATATCATTTCTGGGTTATAGACAGTGACTGTTTATCACTGTAGTTAAAAAACCTGGATAATGCATTTGCGGAACAGAATATATAACAGCCTTGCTATATTATACCCATCATATCAATGAGTCATTCTTAAAGCAGGAGAGAGGTTGTCCCATTAATTAAACATCTGACTCTCACCCTAGGGTAGAACATATTAATAATTACCACCCTCATTCTTTAATAATATTATTCTTTGTTGAAGTGAAAAATTAAATTACATAGAAAGTACCCAGTAAAGGTAATTACAATTATCATGACAGAATGCATTGCAACATCAGTGTATACAATATTTTTTTTTTTTTTGAGACAGGGTCTCGCTTTGTAGTTCAGGCTGGCTCTGAGCTCACTATGTAGCCCAGGCAAGCCTCGAACTCAGCAATCCTCCTGTCTCTGCCTCCTGAGTGCTGGGATTACAGGCGTGAGCCACCACGCCCAGCACTGTGGTATGTGGTATTGATTGCTGATGGGCGTGAGTCTCCACTCCCAGCATTGTATATGGTTACTGGGGATTAAACTCAGGACCTTGCGCTTGTGAGGCAGGCGCTGGAACCACTGAGCTAACCCTCTGGCCCTACAATATTTTTTAAAACTAGATATGCCTAGATGTATTGGCATAGAATATGATTTTAAGATATAGGATCATTTATTAAAATTCATTTTTTACCAGAAATAACCTGATCAAAACATTTTATATGCTGTTTTCCTGATGGAGAATATTAAATGTAAATTCATGCCTTCAATAATCTTGCAGATGATTACATTCCTTTTAAGGGAACATAAACTACTTCACTTCCTGGTAGCTGTTGTATATGAGAATGCAACTGAATAGCAAGTTCATAAAAGCAGAAATAAAGTACTGATAAGAGATTAAGTCAGAATTTCAGAAGCTTTCTCAAATCAAATCAAATTTTGATGATGCAACTTTTCTGTTTTTGTTAAGGATATGATTTGCAGGGTTGGGATTGTTTGCTTCAGGCAGACTCAGTTCTTTAATATCATGTACACTCCAGGGAAGAACGACCAGGTTGGTGAAGGGTGTGTGTTTCCTCTGCCCCGACCCATCTGTACTACATAGGAAGCACCAGTACCCTCATATTTTCATGCTGACGAAAGGTGGTCTAAGACTGCCGAGTAATCTAGGTTGACTCCATTATATTGACTTCTCCCCTGAGCTACACATTCACATATTTAACTGCCAACTCAGTATCTCTGCTGAACACTCAATTCAAATTGCAAATGTGAGCTGTCCCAGGTGGACCCAGTATATGGTTAACTTCTACAGTCACCCCAACTCCCACTGCCAACCCAAGCGGCTTCTCCCCTAGCCATTCCCACCCACCAGTGCTGCCATCACCTGCCCAGAAACGCAGGGCCATCTCCTGTCACATCAGCTCTGTGGATCTATGTTCCACATGCAGCCTGCACCGCTTTCCTCTGATGCTGCTGCCCTGGCCCAGCTACCATCACATCTTGCACAAACTGGGTTAAAGTCCCTGCTTTCCTCTCTTGGATTCCCTCAGTTTGACGTGCACACAGTGGTGGGAGTGTCCTTATCAAAGTGCAAGTGTGAGACAGACAGGAGTACAGTGGTGTGAATGTGTCCTCCAGAATTCACTTGTTGGAAAATGAATCCTCAGCAGGACAGTGTTGGAGCTGGGGCCTAATGGAGGGTCCCACGCTGATGAACACATTAATGCTGCTGAAAGTGGGCTTGCAGGAGTGAGCTCTCTCTGGGGTCCTCTAGGCTTTCTGCCTTCCACCATCTTATAATATACCAAGAAGACCCTCCAGATGCCAGTTCCCTGGTCTTTGATGGTACAGCTTCTAAAACTGTGAGCCAGTAAATTTTTGTTTACAAATTGAACAAATTTAATAATAAATTATCCAGTAAAGACCTATTACATGGCCACTTATTAAGCAAGTAGAAGAAGAAAATAGGTCAAAGAGGAAGAAATGAAAGATCCTTTGCCAATCATAGCTTAACCGTAGTAAGTTCAGGCCTCTAAAGACTCTAGGCTTCTGGCCTGTCCCACTTAGGAGCAGGAAATGCTGGTTTGATGAATAGTAGTCTCTTCTCTCTTAACCTTACTTTTTTCAAATAGTGCCTGGTTCACAGTTGTTTGGTTAGGTTATTCTCTTTAAAAATATATATATAAGAACTTCCCTCTTTCATTTTAAAGTACTTGGAAGGTACTGAAATACCTTATGAAATACCTTATGATGCCTGTGAACAAAAAAGAAGTCTGAAGGCAAGTGTCTTCCATATTGTTTCCTTTTGTTAGGACAAAGATCCTTTTGCTAGGATTACAGTAGATAACAGGAAGTACGGTTGGAACATCTTCACAATGATAACCCTACAAATAAGCTACTTTCCTCAAATATGGAGAAAAAGCCAGCACAAACAGGCCCACTCATTCTGAGGAGAATTTTTTAAAAAGCCACAACAGTCTAAGAGAAAGAAGTGAGTGCTACTGCGACTGACAAAATAAATTGTACATTCATGTGAAGCCTGGAAGTTATTACCTGTTCACTCCGTAAAGCTTCCTAGTTCCAGTAAATCTTTACCATTAACTGCCGAGGAGTTTTCTGGAGGCCGTTTTAATGGCTTGTTGAATGGAAATGGTTTATGGTCTTGTGATGATGGCTCTCTCACTGCCACTGTGAAGAAGTCAAGTCCTCTGGGACTTGCAGCAGAGTTATCCGCCACATGGGGACACGGACAGCTGGGAGGTGTACAGCTGCCCCTCTTGCTCCCTTTCCTCCAGCACAAGGCTCTGTTCACACAGAAGAGCTACTCTAGATGTCTCTCATGTGTTGGGCTCTAACGGCTATGACCCTGGGCACAGGAGATGGTGACTGGGTGCAGAAACACCCTCAGAGGGAGTCCTCTATAGTCCACAGGAGGGTGGGTCTCCTAATCGTCACTGAAGGAAAATTGGAGGAAACTGTTCCCTCTCACTGAAACTTGATGCTGATGTATTTCCCATCCTTTCAGCACTGATGTGAGTTGTGTTTTATAAAGACATTCCAAAATGTGACAGATGCCAAATGACTCAGCCTCACTGAAATGATGCCTGAATGGGTTTCTTGTTACTTTTAAAGGAAATACAAATAAAACTTCTCTAATCACAGGACATGACTTCATTTAGACAGACTAAAAGGCTTCCCAAGGAAGAATTAAAGCAGCCGACCTGGCTGCAGATCTGGAGGCGAGAGCAGCCTGTCCTAAAAGGACTTGCTTGGTGAGCGCTTCATGATGTTATCAGCTGTTTCTGATTAGGATGTCCATAGTACTGTATTCTCTTTTCTGTTTGCTAAAATGAAAACAAATAGCTTCTTATTCTAAATCATATGCACTTCTTTTCTAAGTTTGGAGAAGGCAAATTTTATTACTGCATTCCTATTTTGCAAGCCAAGGAGTTGGAGACCTCATTGCTGGAAATGGAAACAATACATGGACTGTAATGGAAGAAGGGGTTGGTCATCCTGCTCTTTCGTGATGTATATGTGTTCAGTGACATCTCTGAGGAAGGGGAGATGGATCGGAGAGAGTCAGACATCTGTCTAGTGTCAGGGGCCAATTTCCGGAGGGAGCCTGCTCTGCTTCCTGTTGCTTTTGTGTGTAGGAGAGGAGTGGTTAGGTGAAAATATCCTTTTGGAGATATGCCTTTCAAAAGGTCAGATGACTGAAAAGAGGCTTGAAGAAAACAAAATTACAATCCTTGGTTTATCAAGGAAACACAGTACTTCTGAATTGCCCAAAATTATAATTGTGAGACCAAGTTAGAACTGATACAGAGAATGGCTTTAAACTGATTATCAGATCATGTCTAAAAACTCTGTGTTTCAATAGAAGTTCATGGATAATTCCTAGTAATCCTAGGTTAAGGAATCCTAGCTCCACTTATTGTTTTTGAGTTATTTTGTATAACTTGTATCAGATACAAGCAATTTGTATCTATGTAAGTTCTATCCTACCTGGTTGTAGTTTGCTTTCTTTCTTCTGGAAGGAAAAGCATTTTTTCATCGTATGTAATTCACCTCTATATTGCTGTATTCTATATACATTTACACCATTTTGACTTTTCTTTGAGTTTAACAGCTGCCTGGTTCTCTCATATTATATAAATGCATTTGACCTTTTTTTTTTTTTTTTTTTGAGACAGGGTTTCAGTTTGTAGTTCAGGCTGGTCCTGAGCTCACTATGTAGCCCAGCCAAGCCTCGAACTCACCAGTCCTCCTGCTTCCCGAGTGCTGGGATTATAGGCTTGAGCCACCAAGCCTGGCATTTGTGGTACATGGTACTGATTGCTGGTGGGCGTGAGCCACTGCACCTGGCATTGTTGTATGTTACCGGGGATCAAACCAGGGACCTTGTGCTGGCTAGGCAGGTGCCGGAACCACTGAGCTCAATCTCCAGCCCCCATATTTTTCAATATCTGTGTGAAATTCAACATTTTTCAAAATCTTTACTATATATTCATCCTGTGCCCATACGAAAATGATATTTTATGAAACACTAAAAAGTATTTAAATTATAATTTCCTTGGATGGATGGCTAGTGATTGGAAAAATTCATTGAAAGGATAAATAAATTCCTATGAAATGTGAAAAAAATCTATTAAGGAAGTTAATGTGTTGTTGATAAACTAAATTTCAAAGAGGCAAGAAAATCTTGCAAAAGTATACCTTACATTTTAAATATCCCAGTAATACATGGATATCTCAATTTTAGGGAAATAAAAACCATTTTCTGGATTTCCATTTTTCAAAGTAGCTGCCTGACATTTCCTAAGCTATTGGGATTCTGCACTGTGGCTATCCAACTGACATGCATGGCACATGAGAAGCACACAGTAGATTTTCAACATGTAGCACAAAAGGGTGGAAAACATCTTATTAATTTTTATACTGATTACATATTGCAATATCTTGATAAACTGAATTAAAACACATTTAAAATTCACTTTACCTATTTCTCTTTTTTATATGTAACTATTAAGGAATCAAACATTACCTATGTCATGTTTCTCTTGAACAGGGCTCCTTCACAAAATTAAGGGAAAATATTTAATATCAATTCTCTAACATATCAACATTTTCTTGGTTTTCAATAGCTGCTGGAGAAAAATAAAACAAACAAGAACAAGAGTCATAAATTGAAAACCAGTTGTCTGGGAATTCATATAAAATTAATGTTTCCTTGGATGAATAATGACATAACATTTAGTTGTCATAATTACATATATAAAGACAGAAAAGATCATCAAACAGCTGTGTTACATTGTATAAAAATCAATGTGCATGTATTTGATTTTGCTATATCTTTTATTCTTTGTCCTTGATGGAAAACAAAGAATTAGGAGTGTGTGACTGTGTGTGTGCATGTGTGTGTACGTGTGTGTGTATATGCATGCATGTGAAAGTCCAAGGTTCCCATAAAGAAATGGAAATAGCTGAGTATTTAAAATGAAGAAAGAGTCACAAGCTTAGCTAAGGTTTCTAGAGGTATTATTGGTTACCTTGGAAACAGTTTAAATTCTGACATCAAACAAGATTCTGGCAATTGACCTATTTTTTTTTTTCAGAGCAAGTAACACAGATTTAAGGTATTCACCAGCCCGTTAAGTTTAAAAAGTATTGATGGGTATAGCAAGTGCTTATTTTAATGAATTTAACAATTCTTAATGAAATATGAGAAAGATTGGTTCTTTACAGGGAATTATCTTCAAAGCATTTACTAAAATAAATTATGCCATCTTTTCTGATTAAAAAACATGAAATGCCTACTGTCAAAACAGATACAATCAATCAAAAGCCTATGAACTGAAACAGTCGAGTAGCCTGCCTCGCACCAGGCCTCTAGTTCCTTGGTCAGACATGACTCTAAGAAGCAAAACCCTCGCTGGCTACTCTCTTCCTTTGGAAAATTAAAACATTTAAGAAACTCACCCATCTAATGGGGAGTCTTGACCTCAGCAGACACCCTCTGCTGTCTCTCAAGCTCATTATGCAGCTTGCTCTGCTGACACTGCTAGACACATACATCTCCATGTGGCAGATGTAAGTTCTTTGAGGGCAGAAATCAAATCTCCCGAAAGTGCACTGCAGCATTTAGTAGAGAATAACCATAGCAACCTCTCAAAAATGCCTTCTGAGCAATCTGCATTTTTTTTTTGCTTAGTGTATATTAGCTTATTTCCCAAGATTGTCCAGTGAATATTAATAGAATGTCAGAGTCCTGAACACCACCCAAGAAAGGAGCACTTGGTTAATAAAGTTAATTTCTGAGCTAATAAAGCCACCTCACCTAGAAGGCACATCCCAGGAAGGATGATATTCTGTCAGTTATGGACTCCTGGCAATCCCAAATTTGAAGATTATAACTGCCATGAGGCTTAGCACTTACCATGCTAAGTGTTTTACAAAGATGAACTCATTTAATCTTCACACTGATCCTATGGAATAGGCACCTTAAACATCCCGTTTTACAATGGAAGAATCACATACATTGACAGCATGAAGCAGCAGTACTTGGAACTGAGCACAGGCATCCGACTTCAAAACTCATACTCTGACGTTACAATGAGGAGCTTATGTTTCAAAGCATCTGCAACTTTTCCACGTGGTAGCGGTAGACAAGTAACAGGTTTCACACAGATTTTTACGCAGATAGATAGCCGTCAAGGAGATATGCTCAGCCTGTCAAGCACCCAGAAGCCCAACTGCTAACAACACATTTGGCTCTGAACTCATCTGGGATTAACCCGTGGGATGGGTACAGGGTCCCAGTGATCTAGCCGCCCTCCAGAAGCCCTCGCTGCGAGCCCAAGAGCGGGAGGGGTCATTCCAAAACTAAACCATAACAACACCTGCACCCTATTGAAACAACAATCCATTGCACATTTATCCTACTCAGTATGTTGCCACTTCCTATCACAGTCTAGTGAATGGCGATGGTCCATAAGCGGAAGGTATCAAATAAAGGTCAAGGGAGCTGGGAGGACTGGATACAGTTTTTTATCTAGAAAAAAGAGAGAAGAGAAAGGAAGAAATCTTTGCCTCGTGGTTTTGTTTCACTGATTCTATTAGTTCCAGGCTGGCAGTGACATTTTTAAGAACAGCATCTGAATGCTTTGCTAACCTGCGACCTAGTTTTCATCTGCTAAATTTGTCATCATGTAGTTTATGCTCTTATAAGCCAAATGACTCATCGCTATTAATCAATACCCACAATGCTAAATTTTGACCATTAAAGAGTGAACTCAAGCTAAGTCAACCTGGTTTTCAGTTAATTGGAAAAAACTTCACTGGGTGAGAGAAGATAGTTCTTCTAGGTATAAATAATGTGCTCTATAACTCCTTTTTAAATCCGTTAGGAAAAATATGTTAATACCAGCAGCCTCTAAAACACTCCATCTGTGAACATGCAATTAAAGCTACAGTATAGATATAAAGTTGGTGGCACAGAGAGTCAACCTTATACACCAAATATTATAAAGAATTTCACTAAGGTTATCCTTTTCCCCTGAGGACAAAATATCCCTTAGGTATGTACCAACTCACTATAAGATACTTACTGGGTGTCAACCGTGTTCCAAACACGGGGAATACAGGGGCAAATTAGGACACCTGGGTATATGTACCTCTTTTCTTTGTGAATTTGTACGGGCTGCACCTAAATGTGTGGAACAGCCTGCCTTCGTTATGTCTTGCACTCACCACTGTGGTGATACACACCGCAGTTCTTTCCTAACTGCTTGCACCCTCCATGGAAATATCCATTCCAGTGAGAGGAGGTACTGTGTCTCCTATCCAGAGAACCGTTTCCCATATCCTGGCCCATGATGTATAATATTATGGTTTGTTTTGTTTTGGGGGATCAAACTCAGGACCTTGCACTTGCAAGACAGGCACAGTGCCACTGAGCTGAGTCCCCAGCCCAACACATTATTATGGTTCAATAAGGGAAATGAGAGGTAGTATAAAGCGCTTTTGTTTTGCTCCTCTATGTTTTGCATGTTGTTGTGGAGGTTACTTGCACATAGCCGCCAGCCTAGCAGTCGGTGTCCAATCTCAGAGCCGGACCCAAGAAGGCAACAAGAGCCATGGTCTTCTCCGGCCCTAGGCAGAAGAGGCAGAAGGCTGCTGCGGACTAGATGGGGTAGGATCACGGATGAAGACAAGAAAGTCCAACATACATATTTTTAAAAATAGCAGTCTTCAAATCTCTGTACTTATGTGCCTAAACAATATGTCTTCATGTGGTACTTTCATTTATGGTTGTTTCTCCAGAAGATATTACAGCACCAAATGTGCGGTGAGCACACAATACTTATTGAGTACATGAGTAAACAAAGCATTCAAGTAAAATATACTGAAAATTACAAAATACTGAAAAGTTCATAGGATGCATAACAAACAAATAAATAAATGGAGTTTTGCTTGACATGAGAGGTGATGGCAGATGTGAAGGAAGGGATATATCTGGAAAAATCTTAATTTTGCAAGTATTCCATTGATGATTGGATTAGACAAGATCCAGCATTGGAGCCTGGATCTAGAAGGAAATTTTGATGATGCAGATATTAACATGCCTTTAATGCCTCTCCCACAGACGATTTATTAGTTTCAGGGGACAGAACTACCCACTAATTAACTAGTAAGGAATCAGAAAACTATCAACCAGGTAATTAAAGATAACTTCAGTGAGGGACAGACACCGTGTGCATCGAGAAGTGATACACAGAGAACACAAGGCCACCCCTGCAACATTCCAGCGAGACGGCAAAACTGGAAGGCAGCTTGAGGCACTGTCAGAGAAACACCAAACAATGAATGTTCTATTAAAAAAGTGAGGGGAGTTGGGCCTGGGTGGCACAGGCACAGGTCTTCCCACACTCTGCCTCAGGGGCACTTGGGCAACTTAGTGACTTACACAAGCCACTTAGTGACTGTTTCAGAATAGAAATATGAAGGGAGGGAGGGAGGGAGGGAGGAAGGAAGGAAGGAAGGAAGGA
>PVIC010046754.1:0-14103 GCA_004025085.1 Thryonomys swinderianus
CACACACACACACACACACACACACACACACACACACTGGAATAATCTTCTACAGAAGGGATGGAGATGATAGAACAAAAAATCAAAAAGCAAGTAAACAAACTGGCCATGGGACTGGGCTGCTAATTTAAAGATCAGATTAAGAAGAATATTCTCTTGCCAAAATAGTTTTTTTCTTTTATGGAAAAGCAAGAAAGACTGACAGAACAAGACCAAGAACTTGGTAGGTGATGTCAAGCAACATGGACAAGGAGTCCCAAGGGGAAGAATCAGCATCATGGAAATGACGCTGCAACCAGAGTACAGAATCGCTAGTAATTAGTTCTGAGCCCCATCTGTGCCACCCGTTTTCCTCCATTATTTTTTTAAAGGTGTCATAGAGGTTACCATATTTCTGGCATACCACTGTATTTTTGACATATACATGAGCGATAACTTGTGTTTTTAGATCACAAGTCTTTAGAACAAAGTGACTCAAACTTGAAGATCCTCATCAGCACCTGAATCTCAACTGGATGCTGATAGTCTACCCTTCGAGCCATGGCTGGTGGTTTGATATTAAAGAGACATTGTTCAGTCTGAGGAGTGGGGAGGCAGATTTGTCAAGTTGGAAAGGGTAAGAAATATATGACTGCAGAGCAGAGGAAGCAATTAAAAACTGTCTTAAAAATTTTTAATAGTTGTTTTTTTTCATCCAAAAATGGGTCTACTCTTGAATCTGGCCAACTGAGTGTCTTGCTTGGTAAATAGTAAATAAAAAGACTGGAATGAAACTGTTTAACCTATCACAGTAGGATATGAAGGAGAGGCAAATTGTGTTTATACTTCATGAAATACTATTTTTTTTAATTTTTACACTATTACACAGAACCACCTGGGACCCCTGTACTATGAGGGAGACTAGACCCTGTAGAGAAGCTTTGTGTACAGACTTCCTTCAACATTCTCTTTCTAGGAGCCATACATACCTGTGATGACAGGTATATATATCCATGGAAACACCTTAGACATACAGGTCTTCCCAGATCAAGACCTAGAAATTATGAACCAGAAGAAAGAAAGTAATATAGTTCCTTCCTCCATCCTTACCATATTGTATTCTCTAAGCATAACATTGTGTTGATATTTAACTAAATTTTAGATTATTTCACAGTTTAACACATTTGGAATGATATTTTACATGGCAAAAACTTGGTCATTCAACGAGCATGCATCATAATGTTGGGATATAAACTAATAACTACACTATGAAAATCAGTATGGAGAGTTCTCAAATATTAAAACTAGAAATTCCACTTGCTCCAGTTTTTTTGAGAGTTTAAGGAACCATATTACAGTGATACATGCATACTCATGTTTATAGTAGCACAATTCATAATACTACATTTTTGAAGGGGCCTCTGTGCTCACCAACAGAGGAAAAGATAAAGAAAATGTGTTATTTAAACACAGTGGAGTACTACCTTGCCTCAAAGATAAACTTGGGTCCTTTGTAGGAAAATGGACACACCTTCAATTAAGTGAAATAAATCTGAAACACAAGCTTAGATATAATTTACCCAAATTATAAATGAGAAAAATAAAAGATAGATAACAGGCCACAGAGAGATCTTTCTTAAATAGGAAGGGTATTAAGAGAAAAAGAAAGGAGAAAGAGTGAAGGAGAAAGGGGATGAAAAGAGGGATTAAGATTTGGTATATCCTAGTACAAACTCCATGCAAGGAATGTAAACATTATGTGCTGTAAATGGGTACCAATAAAAATAAAATCTAAAAAAAAAAGCATAAATCTGAAAAGAATCAGATTTTTTCTGAAGGAACTTGAGAACATTAATTTCTCTAGTTTGCCAAACAAAACAAAGAACCAAAAACAAAGAACCAAAAACAACCTATCTATAACAGAAAATCTGCTTTCAGCTCAACAGCATATGAAAATAAAAATACATTCATAAATCAAAGTTTAAAAGATTTAGAAGTATTAACTTTTACACGTCATTTCTCAGGATGTTTTGCTGAGCACAGGAATAAGTAAATATCGAGAAATACAGGAGAACAAATAAGTAGTTCAGCCTAGGTGCAGCACAGTATTTTTTTTTTTTAATACTGAGAAGGGGGCCTTTGACCTTGACAGAATCCAAGAAACCAATTTTGTAGATTTATAAAGAAAAGTTTTCAAGTAATATAATGAAACATTGATTCAAATGAATGAACAAAGAAATAATTGATTCACAAATTTCTCTGGAAATCTGGGGATGAATTGGTGATAGATAACATCATAAGAATGGCAATGAACACACCATGGTTGACCAGCGACTTCTCTGACGATCTTTAACTCCAAGAATAAAGAAAGTAAAAGCATGTGGTTTGACAAATTTTTTAAAAAATTGATCCTTACTGGTACATTGTATATATATTATACATAATATATATTGTATAAATACATAATATATAGTATATTTAAAATTAAAATTATATATATTTATTATATATAAATATATATTTTTATATATATAAAATTGTTAAAAATGAAAACACACTTAATATCTTCCATACTGCTTAATAGACAAATGGTCAGAATCATGTTAATAAAAACAATGATAAAGCAAAGTGAACTGGGACAGAAGGGCAATCAATTTGTAGGCGAGTGATGTAATCAATGCCTTCAAAACCAGAATTCACAAATTTACTTGTGCAGTGGAGAAAAGAACTCTAAATAATGAAGCTGAGCGACTACTCTCATCTGGAATGCCAAGAAAATTATTTTGCAAAATATGCTCAGTTTAAACAACCAGTAAAAGAAAAAAAAGAAAAAAAGCAAGAAATACTGTCTGTCGAAGTTAGTTCACCATGCAATCTGTTAAATTTTGTGTGTGTGGGTATGTGTGAATAGGAAAAAGCTGTGACTGCCAATTTGCCTGTAAAAACATTCAAATACCAAACAACTTGCTCTTTTAAATCTTAGGAATGAGTAATTAAGGAATAACATGTTACAATTACTGCCCTCCAGATTCATAGCACTGTTGCTACTGAATTTTTACTTTCTCCCCCTGCTTAGTCACATTTCTATGTGACTTCTTTATGTATCTATGTATTTAAAAAAAAACTTCTACTGCTAATAATATTATCAGTCTGTCAAGAAATCATGCTGGCTCCATCTTCATATCATATGAGTTAGAAGTGACTCACAACTGCCAGTGGTAAATGTTTTTGTCCAATCAAGATTCTTTCCCATCATCTGCAATAGTCATTCCTTGGTTATTTCAATTAGAGCAAAATGATCATAACTTGATAGAAGATTTCCATTTTATTCAGACCAACCAAATTCTACTAACTCTGAAGCTTCATTCCTTCCATATTTCACTTCCTTGGAGGCTCAGAGCATCTTAACTGATCCTCAGGCAAGAGAAAATTGTTCCTCATATTGGGAAATTCACCCTGGTAATTAATGTCTTCTTCAACCATATTTGTTGCCATGTAGTTTTGGTTTTCATTGACTGACTCCATGTTTCCAGAATGAATTCTGACACAATAATGAACTCTCACCTCAATAATGGTTTCTTGTACACTGGACACAAATAAAATTGTTATTTTGGTAGCCATGGGGAGGAAAAGGACAATACTTGGGAGTTCTTTCTACATTAATTATTTTTTCCATTTCACCATTTTGCCTTTCCCAGGTTAGAATTTTTTAGACTTTAACTTATCTTCTTTCCAAGTTTCTGAGTTTCTGACCCATAGGGAAATTTTTATCTGCACAATATTTCTTAGTTCTTGTTCTTTCCCATTCCCCTGACTTCCCTTCCACCCCTGAACCCTCCTTATCAACAAAAGCAGTTTCAATTTTTTCTGCTTCCCCATTTTTCTCTCCCTTCTTTCCTTTCTCCTACTACCCTTCTTCCCCCTCCCCTTTGAACATGTTATTCCTATTTCATATTATCTATTATACATTTTAGACCTCATTTACATTTTTAGTTTTTCACACCAGAGAAACTATTCAGTATTTATACATATGTGTCCTATTTATATCACTTACGAGTACACAAAGAAGGGAAAGAAAAAGTTGATGGTTAAAAATAAGGAAACAAAATTAAGGTATATAGGGATTGGGGGTGTAGAGAGGGCAGGGAATGGGAAAAGTGGGAATCAAGATGTGGTACATGTACTGGTACAAATTCTCAATGTTGAATGTGTTCTTAATATATATATAAAATGTACTTATAAAAATCAATTTTTAAAAATAATAAAAAAGTATAGCCTCAATATGGATCCATTTAGCTTCAGATTTCTCCAGTTTACCATTCTTTATGGCTGAGTAGTATTCCATTTTATATTTAAAATACACACACATCCTCTATATCCAGTCCTAGTTGATGGATATCAGGTTGTTTCCAAGATTTAGCTATTACAAACTGTGATGCTAAGAACATGGGTGCACGGTGGTATGATGCTTTTAATCCTTTTGAGAAGATACTCAGCAAGGGAATAGCTTGGTCAAATGAAACCTCTATTCCTAGATTCTGAGGAATCTCCACACTGATTTCCACATGGGTTGCACCAATCTACATTCCCACCCACAGTGGAGAAGGTTTCCTTTCTCTCCAAAGCCCTGTCAACACTTATTATTAATAGTTATCTTGATAATAGCCACTCTTTTTGGAGTGAGGTGGAATTTCACCTTTGTTTTCCTTTGCATTTCTCCACTGACCAATGTTGATGAGCATTTTTTTCATATGTTTATTTACTGCTTTATTTTTTGTCAGAGAAATGTCTTCATTTCAGATTCCCATTTTTGACTGCGCCTTTAATTTGGGTGGTTGATATTTTTAAGTTCTTTAAATATTATAGATAGTAGACTTTTATCTGAGGAACAACTGGTAAAAGTTTTTTCCCACATTACAGATTATCTGTGTGACAGTGATTTCCCTTGCTGTGCAGAAGCTTTTTAATAAGATGAGAACCTAGTTGATCTTTGATCCATTTCAATTTTAGTTCAGTGCATGGTGAAAGATATGGGTCTAGTTTTAATCTTTGCTAAGTTGCAACCCAGTTTTTCCAGCTCCATTTACTAAAGAGGCTATATCTTTCCTCAGATGGTAGTATTTGGCTCCTTTGCCAAAGATGAGGTGGCTCAGTATGTCTGGATCTGGTTCTGAATCTTCTAACCTGTTCCCTTGAGGCTTCGGTCTGTTTCTTTGCCAGTACTATGCTGTTTTTATCACAGTGGTTTTATAGTACAGTTTCAATTTGGGGATTGTGATACTTCCTGTCTTATCTGTTGCCTAGAATTCCTTTTGCTCTTCTGGGTATCTTGTGGTTCCAGATAAAATTTTGGGTTGTTTCCTCTAGTTCTGTGAAATATAATATTAGGATTTTACTTGCAATTTAATTGAATGTGTGTAATAGTTTTGGAAATATGATCATTTCACTATATTGGTTCTTTCTACCCATGAAAAAGGGATGTCTTTCCATTTTCTGATATCCTTTTTGATCCTTTTTTTTTTTTTCAGAGTGCTGCAGTTTCAAAGTAAAAATCTCTTATTCCCTTCATTAGATTGATTCCTAGATATTTCACTTTTTGGAAGGTATTATGGAAAGAATTTTCCCTCCATTTCTACCTCAGTCAATCTGTTGTTTGTATACAAGAAGGCTACTGATTTTTGAGTGTTGATGTTGTGTCCAGCTACTGAATTTCATTTGCACATCTAGAAGTTTTTTGGTGGAGTTTTTGGTGTCTTCTGTATAGAATATCATGCCATATGCAAATAATGACAATTTAACTTCTTCATTCCCTATGTTTATTCATTTTATTTCTTTCTCTTATCTATTTACCTGCACTAATGTTTCTGGAACTATATTGAACAGGAATAGTGACAGTGGACATCCTTATCTTGTCCTGATTTCAACATTAAAAGATTTCAGCTTTTGACCATTTAGTACAATGTTGGCTATTGGTTTTTCATGGGTAGCATTTATCAGATTGAGATAAAGACCATCTGGTAATAATTTTTGTATAGTTTTAACTATGAATGGATATGGCTTCTGTTGAACGCTTTTTCTGCACTTGTTGGGATGATCATATGGTTTGTGCCTTTGATTCTGTTATTATAGTGTAGTACATTTATTGATTTATATATGTTGAACTATCCTTACATCCTTTATATGAAACCAACTTGGTCAGGGTATATAATCTTCTTGATGACCTTCCATATTCTGTTTGTCAGTATCTTATTTAGAATTGTTGAAATCTATATTCATTAGTTGACCTGTAGTTTTCTTTCATGGTTGGATCTTAGTCTTTGGAATCAAGGTGATGGTTGTTCCTAGTAATTAATTCAAGAGTATTATCTCCCCTTAGGTTTCATTAATGAGTCTGAGTATTAGTGGCATTAGCTCTTCCCTATTTTTTTTTTTTTTTGTAGAATTCAGCAGTTCAATTTCACTGATTGATACTGGGGTTTTAAAAGATTTTTATGTCTTCTTGGTTCAACTTTGGTAACTCATATGTATCTAGGAATCTGTTGATTTCTTCTGTGTTTTCCATCCTATTAGAGTGCAAGTTCTCAAAATAGGTTCTGGTGATCCTCTTGATTTCTGCCGGGTCTGTTATACTTTTACCCTCTTCATTTCTAATTGCATGGATTTGAGCCTCTTCTTTTCTTTCTCTTTATTTCAATAAGGCTGGCTAAGGACCTGTTAAATTTATTCTTTCAAAAAATCAACTCTTCAATTTGGTGATTTTTTTATATCTTTCTCTTCATTTCCATTGGATGAATCTCTGCTCTAATCTTTAAAATTTCTGCCTCGTGCAGCTGTGGTTTTTGTCTTGCTCTTCTTTTTCTAGAAACTTGAGTTTCAGGAGTAAGTTGTTTATTTGAGCTAGCTCTGTTTTCCTAATATGCATATTCACTGCTATGTCTTCCTCTCTAAGACTGTGTTCATCACGTCTCATTCTAGTGGGTAGGACTGGCATTGCCATTTAACTGGAAAAACTAATTTATTTAATTTCCTCTGTGACCTCCTGGTTGCTCAGGAGTGTATTAGTCAACTTATGTTCTCCAAAGTCTTTCATCCATAATAGTAAGGGCTTCACAATTACCTTTTTAAATTAACTGATTTTCTTAGTATATTCTATATATTCATGATCAGAATTACCATTGAGAATTTGTACCAGTATATAATATGACTTCATTCTCATTTTTTCCACAATTATCTTTTATAACATTTCTGTGTCATTTTCTTTTATGTTTTCATGATTATAAATATATTTTAATTTTCAATTATGATTTATTTCCCCCATATATTTCTTTCTACTCTGAGCTTCGGTTTGTATATTTTCATTTTTCTTTTTCAAAACTCTTGTCTTTTTATGTTTAATGGCTTTCAAACTCTGTTAATCACATTCAATAATAATTTCACATTCAATAATAATTTCAAAAAATATTTTTCAATTCTAAAATTTGAAAAGTTTTAGTTTAAAATTTTTTACTATCTCCCTATGCTGAAATTATTGCATTATAAATATGATTACCATATTTATTCTATATTTGAATACACAAATTTTAATACACAGCATTTTAATACACAAATAATACTTTAAATTTTTCTTTGAAATGTTATCATATAAATGTGATTTTTATTCTACATTTATATTTTAATTATATAATTCTGATTTCTGCAGTACCTAGTTCTATTTTGATTGGGTTTATCATGTTTGATATACAATTACTGGCATTAGATTAAGTGAGTGGGTGATATATTACAACAATATTGGTAGTATGTGATAGGTCTCTAGTTCACTCCTATTCTCGGGTCACAGACACCCAGATTTAAACTTGAGCTGATGATATGCTCAAAATAAGTAGTTTAATTTAGCTTTATTTTTTAAAAAACTCAACAAATTAGTAAAATAAATTTTATTCCTACACTTGATCTTAGCCAAAAGGCTGAGAAGCGATAAACAAATTTTATTCCTATTTCGAGGATTGTAAAAGGGCAAGTACACCAATGCATTTTATGAATCCAGCATAATTTGGCACAAAACCTATTGAAAATATTGTATCATAAGAAAAATCTAATGCATTTTGAAATTTGCAAATATCTTTTCAAATGTTAAGGTATTGAATGTACTATATAAAAAGCAAGTAATTTTATGCTGGGCTTAGTGGCTCAAGCCTGTAATCCCAGCACTTGGGAGGCAGAGGCAGGAGGATCGCCAAGTTTGAGGCTTGCCTGGGCTATGTAGTGAGCTCAGGGTCAGCCTGAATTACAAAGTGAGACCCTGTCTCAAAAAAATAAAAATAAATAAAAAGCAAGTAATTTTATATTTATTTGGATTACATTTCATAAAGGGATGATTTCATATTTAACAATGACTCAAATAGTCACCTCAAAAATCATACAGATAGTTGTTGATCATCTTTATAGAAGCACAAATCCAATTTGTAATTTTTTCTAGATTTATTTTTTGTTTGTTCTTTTCCTACTAAAACCTAGGAATAAAGAGAAATTTTTTCAACCTCATATATATTTACCAAGACTTACAGAAAATATTATAATTTAGAGTAAAATAAATTTTAATGAAATCGGAAGTTAGATAAATATGCATGTTATTTCTATAGTGCAATTTGTCAATAGAAAGAAATAAAACACAAAGGATAGAAAAAATGAGAAAAGCGAACTTAGCCAAGAAAGCATATTAACAACAACAACAACAACAACAAAATAAAGTATATTAACATTTATAGGCACACCACAGAATCTAAAAACAATGCTAATAAATTTATTGGCATTGACATATTAAACTAATGTTATAAGTATCAGACACATGTAATTATAAGACCAACAACACAATTTCTTGAATAGCATAGAGGACTAATACCAGACAATAGTTCTGTGAACTGAAATGCATGCTTCCAGCTTACAAACATATGGAATATAATTTATATGAATTAAAGATCTATATAAATGACAGAATATATTAAAGTATTTGCATGGTTAGATGAGTACATTTTGAAAAGTCATCAATTACTCACAAATTGATCAAACATTATAATTAAAATACAGTAAAATTTCCAAGATTTTAATTTTGACATTTAGAGTAGATAACCAATTTGAAAAGTATACTTATACTAGAAAGCAAATGATCTTGATACCCTAGTTGGAATATGTCCCCATCAGTTTTCAAGACATATGATAAAGCTATGATAACTGAACTGCTCAGTCTACTTAATGTGTTCACAGTTTGTGTAAGGTAGGACATGGATATGTTTGGGGACAAAGGTGCAATGGAGATTTATCTACAGATATAAATCACACTAATTATCTCTTGCCATACATAAAATCAGTCACAACTGAACTATAAGTACAATGATTTAACTATAAATATTACAGATTATGCTCACATAATTTTGAGAATATTTTCTAAAAGGTATGGGATAAAGCAATTACCAAATTGAACTACCTTAGATTTGAGAACCTTGTAAGGAATTCCTTTAAGAGAATGAAAAGACAAGCTGCAGCATTGGGAAATTTTATATTTTATAACACATAAAATTGACAACTGCAAAAACAGAACTTTGATTATATCACACTCCGTTCTCATAAAGTGACTCTCAAAGCCTCACAAAATCTAGCATCCATTTTTATTCCTAGAAGTATTCTATTTTACACTATCTTTTCACCTTCCTAAAACTTTTACTAACTCATGATTCCCTGAGCACAAAATGTGCGTTTCAACTGTTTACATTTTTAGTAACTTTTCATATTGCTCTTACTTATAAGGACAAATTCATTTTCCCTTCTCTTATCCCAGTGTGGTTACATTTTGATTAAAAAGGAACAACTCAGGTATCATATCCATTACAAGAGACTATGATATTTCTTCTATTTTTGATGGATTAAAGAAAAATCCATACCCTTCATCAAAGCACTTATTTCTCTCTGATATTAATCAGTGTTGTACTTCTTTGTCTTTCCTGTCATTAGAATATGTTGCTAATACATAATAATTACCTCTATCTTGGGGAACTGGTATACATTTTGTATCTTAATTATTTGTAATTTTCATATTTTATTGTTTTTATTTCTCCACCTTCTCCTTTTCCTACTCCTTCTCCTTTTTCTCTTTTTTCTCCTGTTCTAATTTTTCTTTTTCTCCTACCTCTCCTCTTTTGTCTTCTGCTTTTTCTTCTTGTGCTAATTCCTCAACAACCACAACCTGTTTTATAAGCTGTATTCCGTACTCTCTTAGGTAAATCCTCCTCTACTTATATTTAGCTTCCTCACTATGTAGTATGCATATTTACCAATATACTTATCTTTATGCAAACTTTAGTCATTCTTCATTTCTTAAAACTCCAATATAATGTTCTCTAACCATTGACATATTTACCCCTTCCTTCCACAAATTAGTATTTGACCAACATGACTCCTTGGTCTTCTGACTTCTTTATCAGCTGTATAATACAAAGAGCTCTTGATTTTGGGGGATGAATGTATTCCTGTTGTTAAATTTTTTGTGGTAAATATTCAAAGTTGAAGAAGTGAAACTACTGAAATTTGAATGTTGGGATATTTTAAATGTGCTGAATATAAGCTTCTATCTATATTGTATTATAAGGTACAGCCATGTCATGACCTTACATTATCTAAATGGAGATAGTTCATTTTGGTTAGTACATAAACATCATGAAACTCTTACTTACTAATTGAAGTTATAGCATAATAAATGGCAGTTTCCAAAAAATGACTTTTCTTCTGGGTGTCATATGGCTATTATCAAGATTTTGGGTTATTTTAAATGTTATTTATACAGTAATGATAGTGATATTAATAAGCTGAAAGCACAGACCCAATTCTATTCATTTTCTATAGGTTTTAAATGTATGTTTACATTAAACCCTCTATAAAACCACATGAGATAACACCTACTTTCCTTTTCTTACAGAGGACATGAGTGACAGAGAAATGCATAGTTTGGTCCATACAGTTAGTCAGCGGCAGAACTGGGATGTGAACTTAACCTCATTCTGTAGCTTTCAGTCAACCATGCTGTGTGTTGACTTTCACTGCTGTCCAGAAAACAGTGCTTTGTTAATCATTCACAGTGCTCTTTCATTAAGTTGTCAGAAATCAGATATTTGATAAAATATCTAGATTCACTTGATGTGTCACAACATTGAAATACATAAATTCATTCTTTTACTAACAATCCTAAAATGTAATTGGTGCTAATATATTAGATATACGCTGTTTTTGTTTGTTTTTAACTTGGACATATTGCTTAAATGTAGGTATTAGGCACAAAATATGTGTATATCACCAGTGATAAATTTAATCCCAGTTATGAAATAAATTATTTAGTAGAACTGTTCATTTCTAAAGGTTTTTAGGATTGTTTTCTTTTTCTAATGCTGCAAGAGATTTCTGGGGTCAGACATAGAGGTTGTTCATTACACAAAGAGAGTTGCAATTGATATCCTTCAGGAAAGAGCAAAGTGCTTTGAAACTGGTTTACCATTTGTAGAACAATACATACAAAGTCAGTTTTTCTAGCTAGTAGTTGAATTGAGCTTTCCTTTATTGATAGGTGAACAGACAGAGATAGATACAAAGTTATGTTGAATACCTGCAACTACCATAAGAAGCTACTTCATGTCAATTTCAGTGTCTCTCCCAATGGCTAAAGTTCAAAAGCCAGAGTGGCACAATTGTAAAGACTATAAATAAATTAAAGAGCAAAACAAAAGACATAATATAAAAATAGGGTGATGTATTTTTGGGAGTACGAAGAATGGGGTAAGAAAAGCTTAAAAGGAATTAAGATATGTTATGTACTGGGATTTAATCTGCCAAAGACTAAAGTTGACCTATTTCTGTCACCATGTACAAAACTAAAATCAAAGTGGATTAGTGACTTAAATGTTAAAACAGAAACACTATACCTGCTGCAAAGCAGGTTAGTTAAAACTCTTAGAGACACTGACTTAGGGAAAGACTTTATGAATAAAACCTCTATAACATGAGGTCTAACAGAAGAAATCAACAAATGGGATCTCTTTCTATTACAAGTCTTCTGCACAGCAAAGAAGACCACCAGCAGAGTGAAAAGACAACCAACAAATTGGGAAAGAATTTACCAGCTGTCTTAGGCAAAGACCTACTATCTAAAATATATAAAGATCTTTAAAAAAATCAGTCCCCCCAAATTTAAAGACCCAATTCAAAAATGGGCAGCTGAAATGAATAGGCACTTTTCAGAGGAAGAAGTAAAAGCTGACAAGAAGCATATGAAGAAAGGCTCAACCTCACTGATCATTCGAGTTGCAGATGAAAAACAACACCAAGATTTCATCTCACTCCCTAAAGAATGGCTGCTATCTCAAAATTAGCCAGCAATAAATGCTGGCAAGGTTGGAGAAGAAGGAACCCTTCCCCACTATTGGTGGGAGTGTAGAGTGGTAAGCTTCTATGGAAGACAGTGTGGAGATTCCTAAAAAAGCTAGGATTAAAGGTCCATTTGACCCTGAAATTGTCTTCCTAGGAATATACACAAAAGAATTAAAAGAATCACATCATAGTGACATATGTGCACTAATGTTCATAGAAGCTCAGTTTGTGATAGCTCAATCTCGGAAAAACCCAAATGCCCACCAACTGGAGGCTGGATAAAGAAGATGTGGTGTTTTTTTTTAATAAAATGGAGTATTACTCTGCCTTAAGAATCATAAGTTTGATTCATTTATACTCAAAAGGACGTACCTTCAGGACATACTCAAAAGTGAAGTAAATAGGTCATAGACGTATAAATATCATATCTGTTTTCTGGTATGAGAAACTAAAGATGTTAATGAGCTCTGGAATGCATGATGGATATTGTGAAATTGAAAATATTCAAAGGGAAATGTGGTAGAGGTGTGAATAATGAGGGGTATAGAAAAAATGTGTTGATAATAAAAAAGGGAAACAAAGCTCATCTAATTAAGGGGTAGGGTGTTGTGGGCTGGGTCGGGGAATGGGAAAAATGAGAATTAAATTGTGTCATCTACTGGCACAAATTCCTAATATTGAGTGAGATCATGATGTGTATACACAATGTACCAATAAAGAAATGGAACAAGAAAAAAAGAATGACAAATTTAAATCATTTATATTCAAATGGATGTACCTTGAGAACATACTCATAAATGAAATAAATAGGTCACAGATATGTACCCTTACAAACTCATAAAATGAGTTTAATCATTGTGTGTATTAAACATGTACTAAGAAAAATAAAATTAAAATTAAAAAAGAAATGGATTCTTCTACGTCAAAAGTGTATCTGTTTTATGGTTGAATTCTTGAGATCAGTTCCATCATCACCAGAGGTAGAAGATACAAAGGAAGCATCATCATACTTTAAGATGCTTAGGGGAAGATTACATTTCACGGAATTGTACAGGAGTAAGTAACTGAATATAAAAGGGGACAGGAAAAAAAAACAAAATATGTGCTGAGAGAGGACACATAGGGATTGTGTGAAGCAAGGGGGCCATTGAAGAAGAGGGCAGAGAGTAGGCTTTTGTCTGCGGAGGGTGGTAGCAGGAGGTGGCACAGGCAGCAGAGATCCTTGGGAGGACAGGCTTGTGCCCTGGAGGAAACACAGGGGTTTCAAGCATGGATTTCTGCCCCACCAGTGGAAGTTATTTCCCTAAACATGGATTAGAAACCATAAATTCTTTGTTTTAAAGAAAGACAGAAGTTGGGCTGGAGATTTAGCTCAGTGGCTCTGGCACCTGTCGCGCAAGCTCAAGGTCCTGAGTTCGATCCCCAGTAACCACATACAATGCTGTGCATGGTGACTCACTTCCACCAGCAATCAATACCATATATCACAGTGCTGGGCATGGTGGCTCATGCCTGCAATCCCAGCACTCGGGAGGCAGAGGCAGGAGGATTGCTGAGTTCGAGGCTTGCCTGGGCTACATAGTGAGCTCAGGGCCAGCCTGAACTACAAAGCGAGACCCTGTCTCAAAAGAAAGAAAGGAAGGAAGGAAGGAAGGAAGGAAGGAAGGAAGGAAGGAAGGAAGGAAGGAAGGAAGGAAGGAAGGAAGGAAGAAGGAA
>PVIC010046755.1:0-14132 GCA_004025085.1 Thryonomys swinderianus
AAGGAAAAAAAGGATGAAGTTAGATCTTTCCTGTGGTCTTTTCTAGTTTTATTGCTACTTATGAAAGAAGTTACATAACAAAGAAACTGTAAAGAATAATGGTCAAAACTGCAGACTTCAACAACAAGTAGGTCAGGTTTGGGCAAGAATTTAATAAGCCTGTTGTACATACATTGAGATAATGGATTGGCAATCTGCTAGTACAGTATAAGCAACTTAGGTATAATGTGCAGCTGCTGAAATGAACTGCAGAACCACTGAATAGGTATTCAGTTGTTCCTGTCATTGCCTCATGGGGTTGAAGTAGAGAAGTCACTTTTTTTTTTTTTTTTTTTTGCTTTTTGAGACAGGATCTCGCTTTGTAGTTCAGGCTGGCCCTGAGCTCACTATGGTGCCCAGGCAAGCCACTGCGAACTCAGCAATCCTCCTGTCTCTGCCTCCTGAGTGCTGGGATTACAGGCATGAGCCACCACGTCCGGCATTGTAGTATGCGGTGTTGATTGTTGGTGGGCGTGTCTCCATGCCCAGCATTATATGTGGTTACCAGGGATCGAACTCAGGACCCTGCGCTTGCGAGGCAGGCGCCGAAACCATTGAGCTAACCCTCCGGCCCCGAGAAGTCATTTTTGATAGCAAGTGGAAATGCCCCCATGCAAGCACAGGGTTCCTTGACAGAAAGTGCAGCATGCCTGCTTGCTTACTGACAGGTGGATAGAAGGACAGATCAGCCTGAGTCATAAAGTCACTATGTTTTAAAAAGTCTACTGTGACTGCCAAGTGAAAAGGAATCATATGACCTCTGGGCTCTCCGTAGCCAGTACTGTTATATTCCATAGCAGTCCTACCACCATAGACAGAATTTATGACAAAATTGTTTAGAAATATTTCACAGTGAAGACTATTCGAACATGTAAATATGAGTGCATAAATGGATTATTTAAAATGAGACTGTCAGGACCCAGTCATTTCTTTGTCTCCTCTCCTCAGATTTTTAATAAATGAATAGTTCAAGTAATAATCCTTAACACTGCTAAAGTTATTTCTAAGTAAGAAATGTGGGTAAGAGTGTATTGCCTTAGCAACAACAAATTTCAGAACTGTGTATGACTGACACTGGCAAAATATTATAATAAAATCATTTTTTTCCTTAGCTCCAACGGTTTGGGAGAAGATGGAATAGAGGGAAATGATTTTAGCGAGACCAATCAATAAAAATGAGATCTCAGACTCTCATAATAAACACATTTCTATTCTTTTCCACCTAACTACACACATTCATTCTCATACATTCTTTACAATCTTCAAAACTTTTCAGAAAAAAAGTATTTGAAGACTATGAAAGAGTTAAAGTGATAGCAAACATTGAAAAAAAAATTAGCTACTGGAGAGAATCTGACTGAATTATTCTTATTTCATCAAAAGATTTTCTCATCATTCTGACTACAACAATGAAGACAGAAAATCAATTTCATTACCAAGCAACATTTTCAATCACAGTCCCTTAAAAAATTCAAAATCAGAGCTAAATTTTGCTAAGTACTTTTTTTTTTTTTTTTTTTTTTTTTTGAGACAGGGTCTCGCTTTGTAGTTCAGGCTGGCCCTGAGCTCACTATGTAGCCCAGGCAAACCTCAAATTTAGCAGTCCTCCTGCCTCTGCCTCCCGAGTGCTGGGATTACAGGCGTGAGCCACCACACCCAGATAAGTACTTTTTCTTTCTTTGAGACAGGGTGTTGCTTTGTAGTTCAGTCTCTCCTTGAGCTCATTATGTAGCCAGGCAAGCCTCAAACTCAGCAATCCTCTTGCCTCTGCCTCCCGAGGGCTGGGATGACAGGCGAGAGCCACCATGACAAGCAATTTTGCTAAGTATTTTATGATTAGCCTGCCATATGAACTATGAGATTTTTAAAAAATGCTCAATTTTGCTTTTATTCATGTGATGGCTTTTAAGTTTGTTTGGAAAAAGGAATTAAGAAATACTCTCAATTAGGAAAAATGTGTCAAACATGAAACATAATGACATGCAACATGGTGTATGATGCTGTATTAACACTTCACAAAGCCTAGTGGTTACATAATAATTTAGAACTAGAAAAATTTCTGGAAGTTATCCATTGTCTTGGACCTACTGAATTTATAAACATGACCAATAATTCTTTTAAAATTATTTAAAAAGCTATAAAGTCTACAACAATAGCTATAAATAATCATCCAAAAAAGAATCAAATTCTTTTAAAATGCAATTTCTTGTATCCAGGCTAATTTTTCTGGTTGCCTGTGATATTAGACATATATTAATTAAATTATCCCAATGAAAAACAGAATTTTTAGTTAGTATTTTGCATGTTAACATGCCCTAAAGATGTCACAGCTTTACGGTAAATGCAAAAGTGTATAAAAAGAAAAACAAAAGTTATTCATCACCTTTTAATTTATAGTACTGAAATTACTGATTATTTACCAGGTTCTACTGATAGAGAATTTTTGTCAAAAAGTTCAAAATGTTTTACAGATATCTCTGAATAATCTTTGCCGTTTTGCAGATGCTAAACTTATTTGTAACATTAAAATTTTCATGAGGAGAAACTTAAAGGCACAGAGAAGTGAAGCCAGTGAGCAGAGGGTGAGGGCAGCCTCCAGCCTGAGGACAGTCTGCCCCTTGGCCAAGTTCTGTCCTGTTTAAAGTACACGTATACATTCAGACCATAGCTTGGTTTTGGTTATACATATGATTTTACTTGAAAACATATTACACAATGATGTATTTTAAATTTAATAGTGTCTTATTACTGATTTAAGTGGAACCATGCCTATATTAATCAAAATAGTAAAGCTTTTTAAAACAAAAGATTTTACCATCAAATGGAAACATGACGATAAAATAAATCCTCTTGCCAGGCTTTATACTAGGCAAATTGTCTGATTTCCCTGGATTTCAAGTCAATCATCTGGAAACCATCATGCCATGCGCAGTTTGTCAGAGGATTAAAGGACGTAGAGGAATAGTAAGTGTCCAGAACACGCAGACATACAGCGTTCCTTTTCCCTTAGCTGTAACATTGCAGCCATTTGTGAACTAATCTAGTCACTTTCTCATCTGGGTCAGATTTCTGCTGGTTTTGCTGAAACATGAAGCACAGCATCCCATGCACAAGCAGGAATAAAAGAAAGGTAACTGAGTTATTTTTAAACAGCTGGCTTTGCTGTTCCTGTACAATGATAAGAACAAATGTGTTAAACTTTGGGGGGATAAGCTCATACTTAGTGTTCGGGAAATACATGGTGAGATGCCTCAGGACTCAAGTTAATAAGTGAACAATCTACACTATATACTCAGGAGTAAAAGTATCACTTGACTTTACTTGAGAGAATTTAGTTGAAATTATTTTCATTTCATTGAATAATGCAAAATTTTACCTAAGTAAATCCAAATAATTTGACCTCCCTTTTTTGTACAATTTCAGATGAACTATCTGAAGTTTTAAGACTAAATTGCATTAAATATAGGAAATAGGCACTTAATTAACAGTTATTGAAATATTAATGAGATTGTGCATAAGAGACTCACATTAGATTCCCAGTCTAAAGCAATCACTAAGAAATTGTCATTCTATGTCTTTAAATACTAAATATTTATTTAGAATAAATGCCCCATCTCTAATGTATTGTTCAGTGATGCATGTTAGCAATCCAGATTGATTTTTTTTTCAAGTTGAATGACATAAACTCTTCCATAAAATATTGCTCTCAGAATAATGAATTTTGGCTGTAAATATTTTCCTTGCTTCATGAATTATGGAGCACACTTATTTTTTCAAAGAGATGAGGGCTTAAGTTAAGCAAGCTTTTAGTCTGAACAATGAAGGCAGATTTAAATATATTTCCTCTTCAAATTCTTGTAGCGAAGGATAAGATTAGACCATAAGAAATATCAAAAAGTATGTTATTTTTTTGACAACCAGTCATCCTTGACCAGTTTTTAAAATCATGAGAAACACAGAATTAACGAGCCAATATATCATTTTTTATTTTGACACACAAATGATATTTAAGAGATGCTGACAGGTAACTTTTCCATTTTGCCATGATTTAAGACTAAGTATTTCTTGTTTCTATTTTCTCTCCTAGATTTGATGTTCACTACATTACTTCAGGACCTCATTATTTCCTGCTTCCATGTATCCGCTCACCAGTCTTTTATTCCTGGCCTCTCACTTTCTATACTCTGTTTCTCCGATCTATCCTTAATTGATGGCAGTGCAGCAAACTCTCTGTGAGGCAAATCAAACTCTGCCCTTATTGTGTAGTTACAAGAAACTCTTCAGCAGCTTCAGGGTAGGATGTCAGCAGTACAATGGACAGAAAACTTGAGGAGCCAAGGCCCGCAGGACAAGAAAAGGAGAGACAAAGAAGCTTGATGCTGGTTTTAGTAATTTGATTATTCTTAAATTAAGCACCCAGCAGAAAATGCTTGCCCAAGGCTAGTAGGAGTATTCTGTAGTTTCCCAAGGTTGGGCAGGCAGTAACTGGAGCTAAGAGTCTGGAGAACATGCTAGACGTTCCTCTGAGATTCTCAAAAGGCTGAACCCTAAAGGTAAAAGGGAGTTAGAAATGATCAGAAGTTGTAAAATGAAACTCAGCCTTGATTGGGTTAGATCAATGTGCCCTTTCATGAACAGACAGATTTCCACATGAAAATGAAGTTTCTATCATGAGAGGAAACTATTTACCCAAACTTGTACAAACTTGTCAGTTCAAATCCAATACAGTATTACTAGGACACCAGGAAACAGAGCCATTCTGATATCCCCTTAGACTTGTCAACCTCACTGAATGGCAGGCCGGTAATATTAGGCCAGACTCTGTTGGTCATCTTTGACTTCACTTTCCCTCTGTTCCCAATCTGGGGTTTCCCTTCCTCAGAAACACATTCTGTCAGCTCTTTATCCACAGCAGCTCCGTGCGCGGTTCCCTCCCTTCAAACCAGGCAGAAAGGAGCATCCTCATCTCTGAAGAGACAAGGTGGGTAGAATTTTCTGCTCTCAGCTAATAACCCTTTTTGGCCTGTCACCAGTTTTCCAATATTCGTGATGCCTCAATACACTGAGGTTTAACACTTTCTTTTAAAAATTTTTATTGAAGAAGTATTTATTAAACAATTATAGGACTATGTACAAGAAGCTGCTATAAATACTAGATATTCAAAATGGGTATCACATTTTGCTGACTAAAGTATAGACTACTTTGCAAAAAAATCTTCAAAAAGACAAAATCCTTGAATGATTTCATAGGTCTTTATGAAGGCTCCCATGTCACAAAATACTTAAATACTCACATGTTTTTATCTTGTTAATCTGTCTTTTTCAGCTTAACTTACAAGATCCCAGATGGAAACATAAAAAGGTATATAGAAAAAGGTATTTTTCTTCCTCACAATTCATATAGTCTCTCCTCTAACAGACCTCCTGTCACTACCCCTTCTAAAAGATTCCACTATTTCCTGCAATAGTCTCTCCTACATTTCCTTTCTTGATCTGTACCTCATATGCGTGTATATTTATGACTACACACCATGGTGAAGACACAGAACCTTTTTACTCACACCTATATTTCCTGTGCTTGGAATGACAGTAGTTCACAACAGGCAATCAAGAATTACTTGTTAAATAAATTAGCATATCAGCATAATAAACACAAGTTTATCTTGACTTGACAAACTTTGCAGGTAGAATATATTTCAGTCTAAGCAACCTATCTGAATCCAATGGCTATTCATTTCTTTGGATTTTTCTTCTTACCCTTATTAGGAATAAGTGTTATTGGAATATAGTTGTGTCTTTTTGTACAACATACTTATTACATATCTATTGGTTCTGAGAATTTCAGTAAGCCTAACTGTGGCATTAGCGACGGTGTTAGAATTCAACACAGGAAATTGATGGAAATTACTTAGCACCATATTTGACAGCATCTTAAGTTATCTTGAAATAGGTGGATAGATACAAGTGTCACAACAGTTTTAACTTCATGCAAAAGAGGAGAACAATCACAGGTTGAATGAGACTGAGATTCCACCAGAACCCATTGTAATTCCATGACTTAGAATAACCGTGGACATTCCACGCTTTCTCTATCCTGCAGGCTCTGTGTATACATTGATTTTGATCTTCCTGTTTCTTCACTGATAAAATGGAACACCAAAACAATTAAGGATAATTTAGTTTGTTAAAAGTAAACAAGGATATCAGCCATATAGAAATTGTAGTCTCTGAATAGCTTATGAATAGCATACAATGTTGTTTCCTATTTGATCTGCCTCAGTTGTTAATACAATCCAAACACTTTGAATCTGCTTTATATAAATGTGTGTAGTTGTGCATATGACAAAATTATTTCTTGAATTCTTTATTTATATTTCATCTATTCCAGCTCCTCTCCCAGGGAGGGAGCAGGGGTTCACTCTTCCCTTTTCAAGGCATTTGCACACGTTTGTCACATGGCAGGGGGTACAACTGACATTTGGTGGGCAGAACTTGAGGATGATGCTCAATATCTTACAGTCAATCCATGGGTCATCTTATATGAAAGTAATTCAGGAAATTTGATTCCAAGGTTGAGAAACCTCGACTTACTGCTAACTAATGTACCTAGATTTAAACCTCAGAATAAATTTCCACCAATACGAATCTAAATCCACCTTCTGACACTTAAAAATCTCAAAATATTTTACGTTTTTGATCTACAAGTCTTACCCACCTCTTTCTGATATTGATCAAATTTATCTAGGTTTAAAAGCTATCAATATGTTATCCTCCTCCACATGGACTTTGGTAAATGAATAGCAGCCATGGCATCAGCACTTGCCCCTGGTCACAGAGTCAACATTTTGCAGCTGTGGACTGTTCTGGAATCTTTAGGTGATGACTTCATCAGAAGGATCTTCCTGTGCTTTGCCTTCAAGTAATGGAACACATTCCACAACTTCCCTTGAACTCAAAGCTAAGAAATACTTTACTTGGAAGGTAATCCTGAAGTTATGCTCATGTTCTTTATCCTTTGCCATCTACTTTTTTCCCAAGTGTTTTAAAAAGCATACCACTCCTACCATACTAAAGGGCATACGTGTAAGTGTACAATAGAGTTTTCACTTATATACCTACAAGCCAGACCAAAAAATAGAAAGCTCATTACAACAAGAGAAGAGCTCTTTATGCCCTGCACAGTGCCCACCCAACCTCATTGCGAAGGTTACTCCCCTTTCAATTACAGGTGCCACAGGTTCTTATTACATCGGGACTTTGTATAAATACTATTTCATGACTGGTAGCTTCTCTCAACATATTTTAGCACATTTGTTTCATTGCACACAGTAGTAATTTGTTTTCACCACTGCACAGTATCTACTTGTAGGACTAGATCACAACTTATCCACTTGACCACCCTTGATAGACATTTTCATTTTATGGTTATTACACACAAAAGTTATCTTAATAATCCAATGTATGATCTGTGGTGTCATCTGTGTGTACCTATGTGTATGTATATATACGCATCGGTGCCATATATATATACGTTACTGTTGGTGTATATTCAGAATCAACACACATTGCCAAATACCTTGCAAAAGAGCAAAATCTGCGCTACCATATACAATGTACCAGAATTGCTATTGTTCTAGTCTAAGATCTTTGATACCTTGTGTATGTGTATTTGCATCTATACCATAAATATGTGTAAACATATATGGAGACACATACATACAAATGGATTTATTTTGGTAGATGTTGAGCTACAATGTCTTCTGTCAAATAGCTTGTGAGAGAGAGCAAAACAACCCATACCCCCACCAGCAATGTACGGAAATTCCAGGGGCTCCATATCCTTCCCAGCAGTTGGCATCATCAGTTTTTCTCATTGGAGGCACTGTGACATTACCAGTGTCTCCTCATAAGCTTAATAGGTATTTCCATGAGGCTAATAAAGATAATCACAATGTAATATGTTTATTATTTATTTTGATGTCCTTTATGGAGTATTTATCCAATCCTCTTTATTTTCATTTGTCTCAGATCATCTCTTCTTATACTGAATTGCAGGACTTAATTGTATCTTCTGTAAATGAAACTTTTATGGGAAATAAGTAATTCAAACAGCTTCTCCCACTCTGTATGCTGTCTTTTTTATTCTCTTAGTTGTAATTTACAATAAATTGAAGTTATTAATTTTAATGTATTCCAAATTGTTTCCTTAAAATTGTGCTCCTAATCAATAAATCTCAGTAAAGTCAGATAAATGTTACAAAGCCCCTAAATCCGAAGTGTTTATCTCATGATGCTTTCAGGGCTGATGTCCCACGACATGTCTTATTTCATTGACCCAAAGTGACATAAGTTTTAAGGATCTATTAAAATCCTTTACCCAAAGATTGCATTTTTATAAACCAAACACTAAATTTCAACATGTTATTAAACTATATATATGAAAATTTATGTTAAGAATATAATAAAAGAAAATTATATTTTAAAATATTATTCTTCAGCAATTATTTACTAACAACCTTTGCAAACATACAGCAAAAATACTTGTGACATAAAAAACAAAATTAATGTGTTGAAAATGTATAATGCCCCCACAATGTGACAAGTCAGATCATTTTTTTGAAGAAAATAATTAAAATTGCAGATATGTCTAGCAAACAAACAAAATAATGCTTTGGCAATTAGGCACCTAAAATGCTGCTCATAGGTAAAGTACTTATTCTAATGTAAAATTAATCTACTGCAGGGGATGTGGTACAACAGCAGGTGTGATCGTTGGCAATACAAGCACACACTTCCCTCTGCCTTTTCTTTTTTTTTTTTTTTTTTGAGACAGGGTCTCACTTTATACTTCAGGCTGGCCCTGAGCTCACTATTGTGCCCAGGCAAGCCGCCGCGAACTCAGCAATCCTCCTGTCTCTGCCTCCCGAGTGCTGGGATTACAGGCGTGAGCCACCACGTCCAGCATTGTGGTATGCAGTGTTGATTGTTGGTGGGCGTGTCTCCACGCCCAGCATTATTTGTGGTAACCGGGGATTGAACTCAGGACCTTGAGCTTCCGAGGCGGGCACTGGAACCACTGAGCTAACCCTCCGGCTCCCCTCTGCCTTTTCTTGATAACTCATTATTTGCTCTAATAACCTGCTTATAGCTCTAATTGTCTTGCCTGGACCATCTGGATCTGGTACTATCTGTTATCCATACAAGATCATCATTTCACAATTTTCTTTTATTGCCTTTCAGCTGAATGTAATTTGTGTATCTATACACAAACAAACACTCACCACTGCTACATATGCAATAAACTACAACTTTGTAAGCTTTATTAAATTTGGCTTTAATTTAATTGTGGGAACAGAGTGCTTAACAAAGTTTCTTTGGTAATGTTATTAACTGGTAACTACATATTTCCCCATTACAAGAGCAAGATTTTAATTATTATTTATTATATACTGCATGTTACCAGTCTAATCAGCATATAAAAACATTGGCTTTTTTTTTTTTTGGTGGTACTGGAGATTGAACTCTGGCCCTTGTGCTTCCAAGGTAGGTGCGGTACCACTTGAGCTAAATCCCTGGGCCTATCAGCATATAAACAAATGGGAGCTTGTCATATGTAACAAATCACAGAACCCTAGGATTCTGTTCAATTATAGTGAAGAACACAAAGGTTTTCTTCCTCCTCTTCTTCTTCCTCCTCCTCTTCTTTTTCTCTATATTAAATTACCTTAGCAAACGACTGATCAGATAGTTCTATATCACACTCTATTGTAGACCTGTGAAATTATATTTGAAAATGTGGCCAACCTTAATTAGTGTTAAATATATATATACATATATTTACATATATATATACATATATATGTATATATATGACCCCTTGGAGCTTATATGGGACATAAGAACTTCTAAAAAGACTGTGTAATGGTTTCCCCTTTCTGTGAAACTCATATGGGTTTATCAGTTTGGGCTTGTCTTCAAGTTCTTCAACAAAAAAGAATCACATCTTTTCTGATTAGAGGCTACATGTTTAATAGAGGCAAGGAAACATAACATTTACAAATCTTCATCTTAAAGTCTCTCTCTGCTGCAGATATGTAGTTGCTTTCATTTTGAAAGGATTATCTACAGAATCATAAAGGTTACTTTGCACATTTTCTTTGAAACAAAATGATGAGTATTATATGTCCAGAATGTCTGGTCTTAACATAACAACTAAAGGGATATCGACACCTGTTCTGATGTGCTAAATTCACTCATTCAAGCTCAGGAAATTACAGATAATGGGGCCGGAGATTTAGATCAGTGGTTCTGGCGCCTGCCTAGTAAGCTCAAGGTCCCTGGTTTGATCTGGGTAACCATATACAACAATATCGGGTGTGGTACCTCACACCCACTGGCAATCAGTACCACATACCACAATGCTCGTGCATGTCATCCCAGCATTTGGGAGGCAGAAGCAGGAAGATCGCTGAGTTTGAGGCTTGCCTGGGCTACATAGTGAGCTCAGGGCCAGCCTGAGCTATAATGTGAGACCCTGTTTCAAAATTAAAAAAAAAAAATGTTACAGATTATGGGCCTCTTCCTACCACACATCTCCTCAGTCACTTTAGTCTTCCACACTTGTCCCAAGCTGAAGACCTTCCAGAAAATTCTCCATCTCAATTTTAGGAAGAGGTACACAGGATAGCCAGATATTGCTTTGGTTTTAAATTTTTTCCCTATTTTTAAAAAATTTTTATTGGTGCAATTTATATACATCTCAAAATCACATATAACATCAGGGAATTTGTACCAATATACAAAACAAGTTAATTCTCATTTTTACCCATATCCCCACCCATTCACACCTTCCCACCCCCTATATACATGCTCTTTTATTTTCTTTCAGAATCATATTTATTCCTTTCCCTCATTACATTCCCATGCCAAATTTCATTTGGAAACTTCCCATTCTACAAAAAGTGTCACACTTTCTAGAGCTCATTTGCATCTACAGGTGCTCATATCAAAGAAAAGATCCGGAATTTGCCTATCTGTGATCTAAATTTTTATTAATATGTCTGCAATACATAAAGAATATGTTCATCACAGAGCACTGGTCAGACACATCTCCCATCTTGATTCTTTTTTTTTTTTTGAGACAGGGTCTCACTTTATAGTTCAGGCTAGCGCTGAGCTCACTATGTAGCCCAGGCAAACCTTGAACTCAGCAATCCTCCTGTCTCTGCCTCCCGAGTGCTGGGATTACAGGCGTGAGCCACCACGCCTGGCCCATCTTGATTCTTTTAATTTCTTCTTCTTCCCTCCCTCCATCTTCTCTCATCTCCATATGCACTACATTAGTTATACTTTGCAAAAAATGAGAAATATTATTGAAGCTAGTTTCTTGACATAACTTTACAAAGATTAAAATCAATCTAAATATGATCTTGGCCAAGCAGGCAAGATGGTGGGATGAGTTCCACTTTGTATCTGATTTGAGAAATATTATTAAATCTAAATCTAATATAATTTAAAATTACCAAAACTCATTTTCTTAAGTTTGCTTTTGGAAAATATTCAGGTACAGTCTTGCCTTTCTCCTTCAATGGTATTATTCTGTCAGTATAATATTTTGCAATGAGCACTGAGCAAATAGAAAGAAGAGAGATGCCGGTACTCTCCTTCATGGCAGTTTGTGTCTGAGTATTGAATTTGATCTTATCATTTATGATGACTTCTAGTATTGAATATTAGATAATACAGATTCAGAATAGGACAGAACAATTGAACTGAATTCACCAGATAAAGGAAGGAACAGAGTCATCTAAGTCAAAGGCAGAATATACTCTGACTTTAATATTGTTCATCACATTTGTAACCCTCAGGAATCCTATATAAAGTTACAGATAATCCAATAGTCCATTGTAGCAGGCTAGAATGGGAGAGATAGAAGAGTAGAAGGGGAGGGAGGGGGTGGTTGGAGACAAGGAAAGAGAGTATATCTGTTCTGCCATTAAGCAACTGGCCAACATTGGAGAAGGTATGTACTCTGCTTCACCTCAGTTTTTTTAACACAATAAACCAGATAGAATACCCTGGGTTGCAAAATGTAGTGAGAATTAAATGACAATATGTATTTGAAAATATCTGCTTTATAGAAAGAACTCAGACATGTTTGTATTCTTTGGATAGTAAAGTAGAATCTGCTTTGGGCAGAGTAAAGTTATTGGACGATCCAATATTTAGGTATGTAATTACTCAAGTTTATAGAATTGAATTCCTCTAAGGAGGAAAAAGTGAAAATTCAGAGTGAAAGGAGAGAAGTTAGGGACATGCCTATCAATAGGGTTCAAATCTGATAAAATTTGGGTTCTGGCAACTTAAATATTTAGAACTCTCCTTTTTACTCTTTGCTCCAAAAAATACCAGGACCTTGTTTAATAATCAAGCTGTATCAAGTAATGTAGTTATTTGTACACAGTTCAAAACATAATCATCAAATATAAAACAACTTAATACAAACATTTCCAGAAACCATGACTGTGCATGTAACACACACATCATTCCTGCCACAAAGCACCCAGAGTACCCTGCATGAGATGAAATTACAGTAATTCATCACCTTTTGTTACTCCACGCATCAACCCTCTGGAAATGTGTACCTCATTTTGTTAACAGGAATGTTCATTTCCTTCAGAAATCAGGAAAAGAACAGACAGTAGGGAACAGCAGAAGCGTCTAGAGGTTTGCCATGACACTTTTCATACAAAGGCACTCAGCAGCTTCCCCTTTTATTAGTGATGGAAAATTACAGCATAAGCTGACACTTCCTCACTGGGACATGGGAGTTATTATATGCTCTCAAGATGGTTCCCCTATATTAGGAGGAGGATGGAAGGCTTATGTGTGTGTATGTGGAAGTACATAAATATGTCTGTATGTACATATATCTATGGAGATGTACATACTTGGATCTCTTTGACTACATTTTTTTTTTTTTTTGAGACAGGGTCTCGCTTTGTAGTTCAGGCTGGCCCTGAGCTCACTATGGAGCCCAGGCAAGCTGCCGTGAACTCAGCAATCCTACTGTCTCTGCCTCCCGAGTGGTGGGATTACAGGCGTGAGCCACCACGCCCGGCATTGTGGTATGCGGTGTTGATTGCTGGTGGGCGTGAGTCACCACACCCAGCATTGTATCTGGTTACCGGGATCGAACTCAGGACTTTGCACTTGCGAGGCAGGTGCCGGAACCACTGAGCTAAATCTCCGGCCCCTCTTTGTCTACACTTGTGTCACAGTATCCATTGTATTTGAAGACAAAGTTCCACCATTTGCATGATAACTTTACTTCTTAGAAACTGGCCACTAGATCATAATCTCCTCTTGGGCAGAAACTCTGTCCAACATGTTCGTAGATTTGTTCTTTTCAACTGGAAGATTCCAAGTAGCTGTCCAATAAACATTTCTTGAATGGAAAAGTAAGACTTTTAAGATATATGCATTAAGTATTTAGCCACCCTCTTAAATTAGGTGTTTGCATTTAATTCTTAGGTGCATATAACGGGATGGAAATTATTCTAAAATAAAGCAACAAGGACCACAGAGTTTAGCACATGGTAGAGGCCATGGAAACTTCTTTTTGTTATGATTTCTGCTTCTGTAAATTGGGAATGACAATATGTCTATTCTTACGTGGTGGTAATGAGAGCAAATTGGATTAGCTATGTGCACATGGTCTATAAAGAATAAACATTGTATAAGTACAGAGTGTTATTACTCTAAATTCACATGCTGAGCAGAATGACACATAATCATCAAAGCCAACTGCACTACAGGAAAAATTCAGTATAGAGGCCTAATAGGGAAAGTTTTATACTCTTCTCCAAACATAAAATCAACAACACAAACTCTTAGAAAATGTTATAGTTTACTCAGCAAATAAAATTCCAGGAGTTTTGATCCAATTGATTTGTCAACTATGTAATAGTTGAACTATTGACAGCAAAACATATTTTGTTTTCTCATTAACTGTGTCATTGATCACAGTCTCTCTAGGCTTTTAGGTTTGGGTTAAAGTAAATACAAACTCCTGCCTTTCAGTGTTTTAAGAG
>PVIC010046756.1:0-14121 GCA_004025085.1 Thryonomys swinderianus
GAAAGGGCTGCTTCAGGAAGTGCATGAACAGGGGGTCAGGCTTCTCGGGGAGGAGGAGTCTTCTCAGGGCAATTAATGGCAGTGTGTCACTTAATGTGATACTAAAAATTTTAACATTCATTGTAGTTTTCTATCACACCTCTTTCAATCTCAATATGGACACAGAAAACATTTGGTAAAAACTGAATTGACAGCTTCAACCTGAGTTACAGACCAGTAAATGGAGAATGCTCTAGAATGGTCATGCTGCCCTGATCCAAATAGGTGATTTGCTGGAATACAAGCTATCTCGGTCCAGAGGACGAAGCAGGAGAAAATCAGGGCCAGAGTGTGATACCCATGTTGAAGGAGGTAGGGGCACAGGGAACCAGAAATATGGATTTCCTCTAGAAAACGTTTCCCATTGAAGTTGTATCTGGGTATTACTTGTAATGTGTTTTGTGGAAATATTTAAATCTGTTAAGAAAACAAACAGATTACTCCCAGGTCTGTTTTCAGTCTCAACTCACCATTAATGTAGTCTATATAAAATCTCAAACTTTAAAATAATTCACTTAAATTTAAAAATCGAAGTATTCCAGTGAGAATATATTATATATACCTTTCTTTAGCTATATTTATGCCTCAAATATAACTTTTTGATGACTAGACTTATGAACAAGTCTTAATGACTCAGTTAATAACAGCGGATTTCTGACCCAGTGAGCATCATGGAAATTAGTCATCAAAATGACATCAAAACAAAGTAAGATAAAAGCAATACCAGAAATTCAACTTTCTAACTTCAGACTCAATGTTGTGACACTTAGTTTGGATACAACTTTCTATATAAAATTTAAGAATAAAACCCAAATTAGTTCACCTTAAAAACCATGACAAATAATGACAATTTTCTTCTTCAGTTCTACTGCACTTTCCTTACTACAGTTACCAGCAACCAGTTGCTTTATCTCATTTGTCTGAAATTCTTAAATCTCACATTAGTTTTATAGTAAATTTTAAATGAAGATAAGGGTTGGTAACTGTAGCATTGTTTCTCTTGAGACCAATAACCAGAAGTGGGGAGAAATGCTCTATTCCAAGTTCTCTTTTTTAGCATAAAGAATACCTACATGACATTGAGAAGCCAGGTCACCCCACTTTGTGTTCATCTAATGCTGGAAAAGAGAAGACTCAACTGAGCAGGGGTTTTCACATTGGTAATGTGAGGTTGAAAATGCCCTTTAATAAATTTCTTAACCAAGTGTTGGTGAATACTCTTGACTTGTGACAGAACTGAGCAAGCTCTCCTGGAAGACCTAGAGTCGAACTCCTGAGTAAGTGTCCTACACATCACATTAGAGACTGCCCTGCAGCCCCTACACAGCAGGCTTAGATGCTATGTGTCCCAGTGAGGGTGTAACCCATGAACGCAAAGGGACACTCAGGAGAGTCTCTGAGAAACAGTCTTAACCCCTTCAGAGTGAGTACACAGGAAAGATGCAAGAGACAAATAGTTGATAAATAGATGATAGATAGGTAGGTAGATAGATGATAGATAGATAGATAGATAGATAGATAGATAGATAGATAGATAGATAGAAAAACAAAAGAAGAATGTTCATTTTCCTCTCCATTCCACTGATTAGCCAGCCGTGGTGTCATCGTTTCTTTGTAGGATTCCAACTTTGACCCTGCGCCAACTGTGAGGAGAATGTGACCACCATAGCCACATACAGTTTCCTATTCTAGACGCCTTCACTTCTCAGAAAGTTCTTCCATCACCTTGTCCTTTCTCACCTCCCACTTACTATTATTTAAACAGAAATTGATAAATAGGGGTAATGTGATCACATGAAACACTGAAGAAGGTTTTCTTCCTATTTTGCAATACACCCCCCAAGGGGAAGGAAAGTTGGGGGATCAAGGGACAGCAAAAAAGGCAAAGAAAAAATCTGAAGGGAAAAATGAGAACAAAGCTTATGAATATAGGGAGTAGAAGGGCAGAAGGGAGGGAGAGAAATGGGAAACAATAAGAAATGAGATAGTTCATGTAGAGGTACAAATTCTCAATGAGGACTGTGATCACCATGTATATATAAAGTGTACTGCTGAACTCAATCAAAAAAATTGAAGACAGGACTAGTACTAGTTTTTTTTTTTCTTTTTTGGAAGGAGGGTGGAGAGGGGTTCACTCAGTTCAAGGGCCTGACAACCAATGTTAATCTCTCCTCCTAGTGAACATTTGTTTATAGGCAGAAGGAAGACAAAGCCAGTGGCTGTTAAAGTCCTGATAGAACCTAAAGGAAGAACATATGAAAGGTACTTGAAGGGTGCACTAAAAGCAAGAGATTTTTCTGCTCTGTCTTCAGCAGTTGGTGGTAAATGAAAATCTCTGCAATGATGTGGGTATTGATAGTGACAGGAACTTATGAGCCAGATGGACAGTCATGGCTGACAGCATCAAACCAGCTGTTGGTGTCTTGTACTGGCTGCACATGACCTACTAAGGAAAAGGGATTCCTATTGAGATTCAGAGCAACTATCAAAAGACAGATAAGCAGGAACAAGAGTCATTCTTGGAATGGGGAGAGAAGTATATGCTCTGTGTCTATGGTATATTCATTCTGTATGCACTGTTAAGTAACGCACATGCACTTCTATCCCCTGAGATGTATATTGCTAAATGTCCCTTTCAGCTATGGTATTTCTCCAAGATTCCACCTATCCATGCATCGATTCATTCAACCAACAACTATGTAAGCTATTGTGTAAAATACTGGGAAGTTAAGGGAAAAAAGACCAAGTCTCACCTTTAATTTTCTCATCTCTATAAATAATTCCATTTCTGAAAGAAAATGCTTCATAATCATGTATATACTATAATGTACACAAAGAAAGAAACAGAAAACAAGAATTAAGCAATTGCCTGGAAAAATAAGAAAGTAACCTAGAGACATAATTGTTCATACTGAAACTGAAAGGTGATATGTGAAGAGATCTGTTATTTCCTCATTGTTTAATCACAATGTCCAACAGCCACGATTTAAAGGTGAAAATGTTTACTATGGCTCACATTTCAGTCTAGAGTTGGCTGGCTCCAAGGTAATGTGGTATGTAGTGGTATGTAGAGGGGCATGACACAGGAGAAACAACTTGTGGCATGACAACAGGAAGCAGAGGGATCAATGGAGGAGGAAGACAGATAAAAATCATCCAGGTCACCCCCCCCCAAAGACCTCCTTCTTCCAACCAGGCTTCATTTCCCTGCCTAATCCACTAGGAAGATCCACTGGACCTAATCCACCGACAAAGATCACATCTCCAATGAGCCAATCAACCTTCCCCCAAGCCCTACCTATATGCACATGAGGCTCTGGGAGAACATCTAGACAAAACTGTGATGGTTTTTTGATGCTCAGTTTTTTAAGAGAAGCCTAGCTAAATTGGCACAGCAATTCCACATTCTAGAGTGTGGAAAACCTACTCTAGGGCATCTTTTCATTTGGATAGTATAAAGAGGAAATTAAGAAGGAAAGATCTGCTTCTTTTTTTTTTCAGAGGAGCTCATCTTTGCCTTCAGCTTGGATGCCTAGCTTCCAGTGTAGACTCTTCAGCCTCCCATCACAGACCCACCAGCCTCCCAATATGCACTTGCACAAGACATCACAGTGAGCTCCAGCCCTTCTACTGGATCTTCCTGATCTCCAGGATGCAGACAGACCCTCTGAACTCTTCCACAAACAGCTCTGTAGGTGGCCAATGTAAATAAATCCTATAAATTCTTTTTTTTTTTTTGAGACAGGGTCTCACTTTGTAATTCAGGCTGGCCCTGAGCTCACTATGTAGCCCAGGCAAGCCTTGAACTCAGCAATCCTCCTGCCTCTGCCTCCTGAGTGCTGGGATTACAGGCGTGAGCCACCACGCCCAGCACTGTGGTATGTGGTATTGATTGCTGGTGGGCGTGAGTCACCATGCCCAGCATTGCATGTGGTTACCAGGGATCGAACTCAGGACCTTGCGCTTGGAAGGCAGGTGCCAGAACCACTGAGCTAAATCTCTGGCCCCTTTATAAATTCTTATATATCTTATATCTGTTTGTCCAGTAAATACTGATATACAAACCACAACAATCCTATGGAGAGAGAGAAAAAGAACACAAAAATTATGAACAGAAACAATTATCTCTTGTCGTGGTACGTATCTAGATGTCCTTCAAAGCTTCATGTAGGCATAGGTAAGGCTTTTCTTAGGTGACTGGATCTAAGGTGTGTGATGCTGGGTTCAAGATGTGCTGCTAGGACTGAGTGTGTCAGTGCTGCCTGCTCATTCTGGATAAAATACAAGAGGCAGAGGGCTGTTGTCGCTGTTGGTCACTTGTCAGTTGCTGTTTGCTTGTTTGCTTCCTCACTACTTTGCTGCCTTTTGCCCACCATGAACTGTTTCTCCTCTGTGATGCAATCTACTATGGTATCCATCAACTCTGAACTGAACCTCTGGGTACTATGAGCCAAATAAACCTTTCCTCTTTGAATTTTGGGTGTTGAGTATTTTGTCTCATCAATGAGAAGAGTAATTAAACCCTCTCTTTTGACTTGCCAAGATAAGAAGGTGTCCAGGAGATAAGAAAGACTGTTTGACCTGAAACTGAAACATGATATGTGAGGAAGTTGTGTCAGGTCAGAAATGGCAGTCACATTAGAACAGAAGGAATGCCATGGACTAAAAGCACAGGATAACAGAGCCACTCAAGGAATTAGAAATTCCGTAACTAGGCCCAACATTGTCCTATTTCTTCTTTGGCTCAGTCTTGGGAGGTAACAATCCATTTCATAAAATAACCAAATTAACTTGCTTAATGTAAGAGAGAGTAAAAGCATTAATCTGGGAGCTGGGGATTTAGCTCAGTGGTTCTGACACTAGCCTCACAAGCACAAGGTCCCAATTTCAATCCCTGGTATCACATACAACCACCAAAAAAAAAAAAAAAAAAAGCATTGAGCTGGGAAGACTCTTTTCTTGACTGTGAGCTGATACAGTGAGGGGCACTAGTCCCAAGATTATCACATGTGCTACTGGAAGGGCACATGGGCCCAGGAGAGGATAAGGGCTCTGGAGTCAGAATGCCTGTAAGCATTCAGTAGGACTGAGGTATTTAGCACAATGCCAGAAACAAAACAAACATTTAAGACCAAATATTTTTTACTAAAATGTTTATCTGGAGATATAATACAGAGTTACACTCTACATAACCGGTATTTGTAAATTTGCTATCTATTAAGACATTTAACTCTACAAAAGTGTAAGTAAATAAGATGATAAAATGAAACTGCCTGGTTATTTTTCAGAAGAATTTAAATGTAAAAATATATCTAAATTGGCATAACTCATCATAAATTATATATTTCATATGATTCCAGTTCATAGATATGTGTATATCTCTACAAAATTTCTTCAGTTGTATAAATGAGGAAATAGTGGAATAAGTAGGTATGATTTTTGTCAAATGACAGACATTTGTGGAAAGTTTTTTAGGTGTTACTTCCTCAGGAAGTTTTACTTTTTATTACAATTTCTTATTTTTTGACACAGAGATCAAAGATAGCCTATGTCAGTTTGTAAAACTTTGTCCCCACCAAAAACGTCTGAAGGGGTCAGATATTTTAAGGCCAAATAAAATTAGCTCTTTCCACTGTAGTCTATCAGCAGCTCTATGAAGCAGAACTTAGCTGTGTGAATTCAAATGAATTTTATGATATCAAAGAGTCTTCAAGAAAAATAATGTGAGAATTAGGAATAAAATGACGACTTAATCAAGTAAGTCTTAGAAAATGGACAGAAGAGCTACCAGATTTTTTTCCACCTTAACATCAGTTGGTAAATACTGATTCACTAACTTGCTACCAATGTTATCAACTCAGTTTGCTGGCTATATTGTGCTAATGGGAGGATCTTGTTTAAGAGAAATAGTTCTGACTAGAGGGGTGGGAGGACACTAGAAGCTGTGAATCAGGGACAGCCCTGAGCTTAACAAAGGAACCCATCCTACACGGCAGCTTCCATTCCAGACACTAGAAAAACATCCCTGCACATTCGCCTTGCTTTTTTGTCACTCATATTCCCAGGTTATTCTTTTTCATCCCAGTTTAAGCTTTTTCCCCAAAAGACATAGGTCTACTGAATGTGAAGGCTGCTCTACTCAGCCACCCAGACACAAATTCTTATTTCCTTAGCTCCTGGGAGGACAGCTGTCAACTCATCAAGATGCAAATTCCCTAAAGGGAACTGCTCTGCCACAAGATTGAGCAGCATGGGGCTACACAGGTCCAGTTTCCCACTACAACTTAGGCCAAGAGACATAGGAGCTTCAGAGCTCTCTGGGAACTCAGTAGAGATCCTTGGCTTGTTTGTTTGTTTGTTTGGCCCTTTTCTTCTTGGCAGCTTCCTTTTCTGCTTCTTTTTTGGGCTGATGCCCTTCTGATTCCAAAAACATTATAGCCCCCTCGAATAAAGCTTTGTCCAATAAACCTCCTGCTTGCTTTTCTCTGTCTGAACAACTAGCTTCCCAGGAACCCATTCTGCAGCAACTCACATGAGGAGAAAACAAACGCCATTATGAGAACTTCCAACTGGAGATGCTGCCCTCCTGCTGGCGATGAGGACTCTCCTGTTTCTGACGGCTGGGACCTCACACGTATCACTGGAACATGATAACCACAAAACTGTGGAAGCTTTTTCAGTGGAAGGAAATGATTCCGCAGAAGGTAATGTGGAATTTGTGGGAAAATAGCACCCCAGCGGACAGTTGAATTGAGTAACTACCCCCTTTTGTTGATGTTCTGAAGAAAAGGCCACAGAAAGCTGAGATGGATAAATGAATGGACAATTGAAAGCCAAATATAAAAATCAGAGTACTTCCTAGGTGGTGAACAAAGATGTTCTTGTATCATCGGCAGGACAGCAGAGAATGCTGTGGGTTCCATGTAGGAAGAGACAAGTTTCGTAGAAGATTAGACTCCCAACACAAATCCTCCACATCACAATTAGAGCCCAGATCAGAAACTTACAGGATGCTAAACCATGGAGCGTGAAAATCTGAGTTAGTGGATACCAAACCTTTCAATCATATTACTTCTGGAATTCTATACATGCAAAAGTATTTCTATCTTCTCAGGTAAGGCTGGGCACTCTTTTACAGCTTAAAAGGGTGTGGAGATGTCAATGATGCACATCCACACCCCTCTCCAGGATCTGTCCCCTCTTAGGGTTAAGTCTCAATAGAACCCAGTTGAAAACATACCAGAAGGCGAGAGACTATAATAACTGTGTTGGACCACATTATCCTGAAAGATCAACAGGACTCGATTCTGAGTATCCTGGACTACAGCAGGTAAAATAGATTTGAACCAAAGTAGTTTGTGCAGCATTGAACACTCCTGCAGAGACTCTTGAAAACAGCACTGGCACAGGCTAAGACATTCTTTACAAGCATGAAGAAGGTGATGGTCTGCCTTAAATGAGATAAACATACCAGAGCTACTATCAGGCAGTGGAAGAAGAAAGCCAAAAACTTTGGGATGAGGTATTTCAAAGATGGTTGTACTTTAACATGAGGCCAGGAAATCCTCCAGATTCCTCTGTGTGTCAGGAGGACTGTACACCATTCACTAGGTGATAAGAAATGTTCGGTGGGCAACATGGCATTAATAAGGCTGTTAAAGGCCTTTCCATAAAGGCCAGGGCAGAAGGTAAAAGATGCAGAAATAGACTAATAGCAATGGGTGTGCTAGGTCCTTGACATAATCTATGCCACTGGTAAGCACTTAACAAAGAGACGGTGGGGCAGGGTTAAAGAGTTATCCTAAGTGACCACAAAATGGTGGTGGGAGGGTCCTGACCTAAGGAGATGGTTCACAGGAAAAGCTTCAGTGGACAGAACTATATGGTAATCAACAAAGGTGTCAGCTGTACACTCAAGAAAGCCAAGATGGTTGATCAGTAGTCTGATGTTGTCTGTTGTCCTCCCTACTTCAAGTTCTTCTAGAACTGAGCCACATTTCAGAGTCAGAGCCAAGTGGTGGAGGGAGAAGTCAGGTCTCCAGAAGGGAGAGCCTAGCAGCACCATGGCAAGTATACCAGGAAGTACTGCCCTAATTTCCACCTAAAGAGACCTAGACAATTTTCTAGAAAACACCCAGGAAATGCCTTAGGGACTATTGGTGGTGTCTAAGTACTCAGAGAGTCTGCATCCAATGCCTAATAGCCCAGGAATAGAAAATGCCCAAACCCCAATTCTGGGGGTTACTAAGAGCCTCTCCTGATGTTTAATCTTGATCAGTTGATTTGACTGGCTCAAGAGACCTCTAGACTGGCAAAGTATTCTTCTGAGCTTGCCTGTTGCACATGACCTTTGGGTCTAAATCTCATCCCTAGCCCTTTCTTCTTGGCTCTTTCTTGCTGATTTCTGGATGCCGTGGGTTGAGATTTCCTCCGCCTTTAGCTTCCACTATGATGCTTTTGCCTTGGGCCCCACACACTTTGACCTGAAACAACCACGAACCAAACAAACATCTCCTCTTTGAGGTTACAGGCATCAGGCATTTTCTCCCAGCGGTAGAAAGTTGACTAATATTCCACCCCAGGCCCAGACTCCAGTGAGATTGCCTAAGACTTTTTAAAAAGCCAGTGTCACATCTTATCTTCTCACTTTGCCCAATCCTACTTCCTTTTCTTCCCTTCATGAACATTAAGTCACTTCATATTAAACATCCTGCAGGGTAATCTTCTCGTTCGGAGGCTGCTTCCTAGCTAGCCCTCCACAATGCTGGGAAAAATCTGAGAAGGCCACAGGAGGTGAGAGTCTCTTTGTGCTGGACCTTCTGTTCACTGTCCCCGACACCCTCACTTTCTACCCCTTCTGTGGACATCACCTCTCTCCAGTTTCTCTGTGGCTTCTAGTGCCCTGGGTTCTCTCATCGTCTGACCACAGGCAGGGCCGTGGCTGCGTGGCTGCAGTGCTCTAGGGAAGAACATGTCTGCAAAAGCAGATCCTGTCCACATCCAGAGCTGCCCCTCTCTCAGGCTTCTGGCACATTCACACCTCTTCACCCATCTTTGCCACTTTGCCTCTAGAAGGAGTGACTGTCATCTACCCTGACTTTAGGAGCTCTGTTCACCTGGTTTCTCCCAGCCCTGCCAACATCTTTCTTCATAAAGTCTCCTGTACCAGACTCTCCTTAATGGCCCCACATCATACACCATCCTGTTTTTGTTCTTGTTGTGCCTTGTTAAATACAGACTGTCAAAATGTGTTGTGGAGACGCAGTGAAGAACTGCAGGGCTCTGATATCCTTCCTTTGCAGTTCTCTCCACTTTTTGTGAAGGTTTTTCCTCAGACTGGCATATTCTGAGGTTGAAAGAAGCCTAGGCACATCAGTAACAGCAGCACAGGTTTTTTCCTCCATCAGTATATGCTTGCAAGACACAGTGATCACACTCAGTCTGAGTGTGTAATATTTATACACCTTGCCTCTCCCTGTTTTACTCCTACTATCTTCTCTGTCCTTGTCTTCCTCCTTCCCTAGATGTTCTTCCCTTCCCTACTGAAGCTACCTCTCTCTCTCTTAATAACACTTTTTATTTGGCTCTTTAAATTGTTTATATTTCAGGTCTCTCATATCAGAAATATCAAGTGATTGTTAACATTCCCTGATTGACTTATTCCCTTTAGCATTATGGTCCCAAAATCCATCCATTTCCCTACAGGTGATTTAAAGTTATTTAGAGCTGACTCACACTCCATATGTATGTGTACCGTGTGTTTTCTACCCGCTCACCAGCTGATGGGGTGCACAGTCTACCTGCATAATTGAGCAATAGTGGGCTGTGCTGCTGATAGCACAGGAGTGTACACATAACTGTAGCAGGTTAGCTTCAGGCTTTCTGGGAATGTGTCCTGAAGAGGCTTAGCTGCATCACATGGCATTTTTATCCTTAGCTTTTTGATTTTGAAAGTGATCATACTAGTTTGCACTGACCAAAAATGTCAGTGTTCCTTTTCCCCCATCACCTCACGAGCATTTGTCATTCTTTGAGTCCTTGATATAGCCATTCTCACTAAGTAAGGTGGAATCTCTGTGATGTTTTGATTTGCATTTCCCTAAAGGCTAAAGATCCTGAATATTCTTTTGTGTATCTGTTGGCCATCTGTGTGATGAAGTTTCTGTTCACTTCAAGTGCCCTTTTTTCCCATTCTGTAGGCTGTAGCTTCACTCTATTGTTTCCTATGCTGTAAGATTTTTAAATTTAATATCATCACACTTGTTCATTCTTGACATTATTTCTTGGGCAACTGGGGTCTTGTTCAGGAAGTCTTTGCCTATGTTTATATCTTTGTGAGTTTTACCAATAGTTTCTTTCAGCACACTCGGTGTTCCTGTTTGTATACATTTTCTTCCAGTAGATTCAGGATTTCTGTTTGCATAAGTTTTTGTTCCATTTTTATTTGACTTTTGAGTAAGAAATATGGATCAAGAATGGTTCTTCTGAATGTGGATAACCACTTTTCCCACAGCTATTTGTTAAAGACTTTTCTCCAGCACATGTCACTGGTCTCCTTGTTGAAGATCACTTGGCTGAAGCTATTTATGGTTGTCTGTGCAGCCTCTGTTCTGTGCCATTGGGTAAAATGTCTGTTTCTGTGCCACTGCCAAGCTGTTTCTGCGTCTGTCACTCTGTAACATAACTTGAAGTCTGGAATTATTGTATCCCCTGTCTTGTTTTGATTGTTCTGGTTCTCTTCTGTTTCCACAAGAATTTTAGAATTATTCTTGATAGTTCAATGAAAATTGATATTTTTATGAGATTGAATTAAATCTATATATTTTATGGCTATTTTGATGATAGTCTGCATATCCAAGCACAGGAGTGTCTTTCCATTTGCTAATGTCCTCTTTGATCTTTCTTTTGGAACAATACAGTTTTCTTTATACAAGTCCATTTTCTCGGTTAGGTTAATTCAGAGATATCTAATTTTTGAAGCTTCTTGATCTCTCCCCAGTGGGTTCATTCCTGGTGTACAAGAATACTACTAATTTCTATGTGTTTCCCTATGATTAGAATTTTTTCATGCCACTAGGCTGAATCTCTTCATTAGTTTTAAACCTCTCTTAGATCCATTATGTAAAAGATTATATCATCTCCAAATAAGTATACTCTCACTTCTTCCCCTTCTACTCAAACCTATTTCCAAGCACCGTATTAAACAGGAGATACCCTCATCTTGTTCCTGAGTTTAGGAAATGCTTTCAGTATTTTCCCAATTCATACAATATTAGCACTAGGTTTGCTATAGATGTTCTGCATCATTTTAAGGTAAGATCTTTCTACACCAATTTTTTTCAACGTTTTTATTATGAATGGATGTTAAGTTTTGTCAAAGGCTTTTTTCTGTGTCGTTTTTATCTTTGCTTCTGCATATGTGATGTATTACATTTATTGATTTATGTATGTTGAATACCCTCAAATCCCTGGGATGAAGCCATCTTGGCCACAATGTATCCATGGCCCTAAAGAGACTTAGCCATCCTGGCCTTTAAGGTCTGTGTTGAGGAATCTGCTGTCATTCTACTTGGTTTGGCTTTTATGTATTGTTTTCTCTAGAAGTTTTTAAAATTCTGTCCTTGGGTCTAACTTTGGGTTTTTAAACTATGCTATCTTATGGGGAGGTTATTTTTTGATTGGCTGTTTTGGATTTTCTATGCCTTGCTTTCTTGTGTGTTAAATTCTTTCCCTATGATTAGAATTTTTTCGAGTAGGATATCAGTAAATAGATTTTTAAAATGTCTTTTAGGCTGTCTTCTGATTTTTATTTAACTCCTATTATTCTTAGGTTAGTTGTCTTTGAGGAACCAAGCAGCTATTGGCTCCATTTTCCATAATTTCTCATTATTTTTATTATCGCTGAGTATATGGTCTCTTCATTGGCTCTCTCTTCACAATGGTCAATTCTGCTACTTATACTTTCAACAGAATTATTATCTCCTGGATTTCAGTTTGATGCTTTTCCATAAACTCCAACTCTTTACTGAACTGGGCGTCCATATCCTGTATCATCGTGGCTAGTTCATCCCTTTCTTAAAGCTCACTGCTCACTTTATCAACTAAGTTGATCATCTGTTTAGTTACATCATCTTTGAGTTTATTGAACACCATTTTTGCTTATTTTTGTTTGTTTGGTTGGTTGGTTGGTTGGTTGCTGCGTTTTGTTGTCTTATTTCTCTTTTTATCTCTTCATACATTTCAGTCATTTGCCACTGGATCAGCTTGGAGAAGTTGAGATGTTTTGGAGACATTTTGTTGCCTTGTTTTTTCTTGTTTGCACGCACGTGTGTGTGTGTGTGTGTGTGTGTGTGTGTGTTTGCACGTGTTAAGAGCTGAAACTCAATTAGAGTGGGAAGACCTAGTATAGAAATGTCTTTAGTTACTGCTACTTCCCAGTGCTGTGATCTTGCCTTTGGTTGTGTTTGGGCATTTTTTATCCCTGCACAACCCACTCACAGGATCAGACCCGGCTACTGTGGGGAAAGGACAGAGTCCCTGCAAGTGACCGTCCACATTGGGAGGCACAACCATATGCCAGTTACACACAGTAAAACTTGCTTTAACAATTCTGATCCCGATCCGTTTACAGTGGCCAGTAAGGTCTGTAATATACTAATATTGGCAGTTAGGTTTGGAAGTTGTTATTGTCTTGATGGCTTGTCTTTGACTCCTCTAGACATGATTTCGGTGACCACGGTGACCCTGACCTGCCCGTGAAAGGCACTGTTTATACTAAAACACTGATCAATCCTTATTTTCTTTTTTACATATACAAACAGTTCCGGTATACACTGTACGGTAGATGAAAGAAGGTAAGGAATAAAAGGAAGACAAAGAGACAGAGAGTAAGAAATAGAAACTGCCCGGGGGGGGGGAGGGGAGTCACCCAGTTGTAATAAGGCAAAATTAAAGCGTCCAAAGGTCCCGTCCACACCGCAGTCCGCTGTCCACTAGAGAGCACCTCTCCACATTCCTAAGTGCGGGCTCTGGCCTGCAGGAGGCCCTGGGTGGGTTCCCATGGGCTCTTCCGTGTATTTGGCCTGCGCGCTGGCTGCAGCAGCCGGTGGAGCCCCCTCCTCCCTGCAGTCCACAGCACCCCAGAGTGCAGGGGCAGAATGGTGGGCACCTACTCAGGCTGCTCCGGGTCCTTTTCTCCTCAGGGTCTGGCTTTAGCTGCCGCTGCCCACCAGGAGACTTTCCAGGCTGCAGCTTGTTCACTCCTCCAATGTGGATCCTCCCTCAGAATCCTGCGATCGATGGTTTCCAACTTTCCTAAGGGCCTCGGATGACTTCCCGGGCCTGCTCACCAGCTTTCAGCGTCTCTGGTGCTGCGGCCCATACATGTCTTCTCGGCAGGTCCGTTTCTCCAGTGCAGAGGGTGGGGTGTTAGAGTCTCTCCCTGTGGCCTGGCCCCACCAGGCAGGGGTCTCCAGCTCTCCTTCCTAACCCCTCCAGGAGCTATCTGCGGTAGCTCTGGCGGCCTCTCCTTCTGTTGCCCTCCTGTATCTGCCGTGGAGACCCCTCCTGCCACCCTCATTTTTACGTACCTGTGTTTCTAAGCACATCCTGCTCCCACCACGTGGCCAGGGTGGAAGACACGCTTTTGTTCTCATTCAGCTCAACAGCGTGAACGACATTCACATGAACCACAAAGTAAAAGCCTCCCCTTCATGCCAAGTGGGTCAGCACCATGGCTTTGCCTGCTTCCATTCGGTGAAAGTTGCACTTGTTGGCTCTGGCCTAGGTCCTGAACCGGTCATGGACGTGGAGACTGAGAGAACCATAATTACAGGAATTCAGATCTACTCCCAAAGCACAAGAGGAAAGGTAGGTGCCTGGCGGGTGATGGGCTCCGAAGGGCACCAGCCAACCTCACCAGGTGCTGGGTGGATCCTGAACTGGACCACGTACTTGTGAGTCATGTATTTTCTATATGTGTGCTAAAAATACTTAAACATTTTGTAAAACTTCAACCCCACATTCTCTGTCAACTCTTTCCTCTCTTTCGTTCTGTGTGCTAAGTTTAGCAAAGATAAACAC